>MJUU01028634.1:89877-153021 GCA_002080025.1 Modiolus philippinarum
CAATATCTAATTTTTGTAAATTTTGTTGAAACTAAGGAGTATCTCCCTCATGCAAAGCTCTGTCCTTAGCTGATTTTTGCTTTCTATTTAGATCATATTTAATTATTTGTTGTCTATCAGTTTTTAACTGACATTTTTGACTTTATGGTCTTCCAAACGTTTAGATTTTATCTGCACTGATGAGACATAAGTTGTCGAAATGCGCATATGCAGAATCAAAATTCACAGTAACTTCGGTATTTAGTTATTTGTTTAGGAATTTGAAACTTTAACTTAACTCAAAATTAAAAAAAGAATGAGTAAAAATTCTAAAAATTCTATTATTTTAGGGAAACGAACAGGGACTGCATTTTTTTCAAAATTACAGGGCTGGTAGATCTTGTCATGTTTATTATTTCACTTTTGTAAGATTTTTATAATGTGAAAGGTTTTTTGTTTGAATATTTTCTTTTTATATCTTGTTTTTTCTTCAAATAGATTTAGATTTATATGAAAATACAGCTATTTCCAACATGTCCTATATTTGCTCTGTCAGTCATTTTGATTAACCTAAGCTTTCAAATATACACTTTAAAACTACATAACCCTGATAGAGTGCTAACTTCGTGGGAGATTTTTTGAGGAAACATTCGTGACGAAGAACAGTGAACTCAAATTAATGGCTTATGATGACATGGCTTCTAGAACAGGTTTGATAAAAACGGGAACAAGAAAAAGACATAAATGAAAAATAGTAGTGACTTCAGTTAGTTCGTCAATTTTGATATGGTTTTTTGACAGACTGTACATGACGATTGTATGATAGGGATCTAACAATGAAATTCTCATTCGCTCTTTGTTAGTACAGCCTGCTTAAAGACTGTATGATAGGTTCAAACCAGATCAGGTAAGGTATCTCACGGCGGTGACTTCAAGATATGGAAAAACAATAAAACCGTTGCTCCATTACTTGTTTTACGATGTATTTATAGTCTTTGTCTTATGTGCATTTACTCCATATCCTTTCATTGTTGGCTATAGTAAATTTTTGATCCATTAAGTCCATTTGTTTTAAGTTTATAAATTTAGTAAAAACAAAATTAACATAATGAATTTTAAAGAATCGAAATCGAAAGGGCATAAATACAAAGTAGGGGGAAAACAACAGCAAAAGCAAAAAGTCTGTATGATAGGTTCAAATAGGTTTAAAGCGGACCATGTAATGTATTTTTGAAAAAGAGATAATTCTTACATCTATGTCAAAATGTGACAGTTATGATGAATAACAAGGATCCTAATTAGTGGTACCGGGAAATCAAGTAATCATTAACTTATTGCATATGTAAGAAATAATTATGGATATTTTTTAGTAAATATTCACAAAATATATTACGAGAGTCTCATAATCAAATAATGATTGAAAAATAAACCCGTTAATTAAATTTTCAACCATACACCTAATAAGCAGGAGATGAAGAAACCCACGAGAAGGCCCTATAACGATAAATGATACACAAGAATCAAGAATTTTGTAATAAGTAACTGCAGCAAATGAAGTGACGACAATACTATCTATATTATAATGATAATTATACTTCACCAAAAACAAATGTTTTAATTGTCAACGGTAAAATGGCAAAATCGTATCGTGATCTTATAAATACATATATAAAATATCATGATAGAAGTAACCAACGTAGTTTTATTGAAAACTATCAATTATGTTTTTCTTAATTATAATTTATGTATACGTTTTGATACAAATACTTCTTGTTTACATGAAAGACAAAGGTCTACAATTCATATGCGAAAAGACAATCACCTATTACCCAGAGGTTGATGGCATATCATTTATAGAAAATTGTTTGTGCATACTCTGTGAGCCTATACACTTTAAAAAGTATGCAATAGCCATTTTGGTCTGTTATGTTTAATGTCTATTCCTGAAACCTCCACGAGTTAATGATCAAAAATGACTACAGGTTAATACCCACTTTCCAGTTATAATAATAATATCTGACAAATATTCAAAAATGACATACCAATGAAAATATGCTTAAATTGCTTATCAATAAATGTAAAGGTACGAAACAGTAAAAAAATAAAGGATAGTATGTGTATAACTATAGAATTAAAGATGGGGTGGTTTTCTCTGCAGGTTTTTAGGAGACAATTTATAAAATTTCAATGAAACTTATAATACTTCAAGCAAATCTTACTAAAAACACAGTATGTAATAGCTGTATTACAATTCTGTAAAAAAAAAACTTATCGATATAGATGCAAAGTACATAGATCCATTATAAAAAAGATGCAGAGACTAGAATAATCAGTGAAGGGATATGGAGTAAATGCACATGAGATATAATGGTAAACACAAGAAATGAAACAACGGTTGTATTGTTGTTCTTTAGAAATCTTCACAGGAAAAAAAGGGACACGGGGAATGTGTCAAAGACACAACGACCCAAAGGGGAGTAATAACAACTCAAAGCCACCATAAGATCTTCAATGAACGGTGAGGAAACCCCACACCTAATGGCAGGTCGGAGTCGGCCCCTAAATAAAGAGTAATCAAGTTCAGCGAAATAAACATCATCATAGACTCCTATACTAACTAGAAAACAGACAAGACACACAAAGGCTTAATAATTTCCTGACTTAGGACAGGCGCAAACCTGCTGCATGTTCATTTTTATTTCATCATTTTATATAAATGTTGATTTTTTTCTTGCATTGGGAAGTAACTACATGTACATTCTCTTAATTGTGTCATACAAATTTTATAAAAGTTTATTTAATTCTTGTCAAAACTAAACACTTCCCAATCTGCATGAGTAAAACATGTGGATGTCAAGGAGACAACATCCCATCTGCAGGTTAAAATCCACAACAAAGCATCTAGGGGTCACCGTCTTCAACACAGTGAGGAGACTCACACCATATAGCAGTATAGGTTAAGTAATATATATTACAGTTAACTGTAAAACTGATCTATGGCCCAATTTGAATAAAATTGTTGGTTTTTTTCACTAAATAAGCTGTGGTGTCATTTTGACAAAGATTGTCGTAATGAAGACAGATACGAATAAAAAAGGCATATTTATGATGGATTTTTGTTTTGGGTTGATAGAATTGAAAACATTTATAACACATCTTAATCAATGATGAGAAGATAACAGGAAACAAATACAAGGGCCGAAAATTATAAGCACATGCCACAATATACCAGGGAACCGCACAAGAAAAACAATAAGAAGACAAAAGACAAACGTAGACAACGATAAAAACTCGGGATGTCCTGACTATGTACCGGCACTAGCAAGAGCTAGCGGTGGGTTAAACCGATTCACGGGTACCCAAACCTCCTCTTTCTATATCCCGTTCCCTTTAGGAAAAACCCAAATACAGGTAGACTACTAACTAGAAGACCACAATCTTCAGGACGAAATAATAAGACAAAATGTAATTTAGAAAGACGGGTCTATAATGAATGTAATAGGAGTGTTTACCGCTAAAATGTCGGCTTGTGCAAGGAACCTAGTCTGCTAGTAAAACACTGTCGCACTACGGCAGACAAATCAAACTCAAAATGGTAAAGAATCATCATGGTTTTCAGTAAATATCGGCAGTATCAGTGAGAGGCCACTATACCTGTAAAATCTTGAGGATATTTGATCTCAAAGCCAATTTAACGGAATCATGCAGAATATCCTGTCAATTTCCCCTAAAATGTAAAGAATGTAAGTTACGTCACAACCTTTTTTGGATTTTTATTTTTTTTTACATTTTTATAACATTTCCGACAAAAACGAGGGTAAGAAATGCCCCTAGTAATAAGCTGTTTGCGCGTCACACAATATTTAGACATCAGATCTTTACATATTCTATAAAACTTCTTAAATGTGTTTAACAATTTATGAACCTTGCTGAAAAGTTTTGATGTGTTAGTAAGCTTTGTAATATCTGCAGTTGAAATTATGTTCATAAGAATTCATTTTTCATTTTAAAATCGACAATACGGGACTTTCGAGATAGGAACTCTAGTGTAATTGAAGACGGAAACGATCTCCTCAAATACCAGTAAGAAGGATAACTGGATTCCTGACCTATTGAAATAAATATATATATATATCACCGAAAAACAAATTATTTATGAAATTGAAGTGTACTTACAATTTGTCTTACATGACAATTATTGAATTAAATTTTAATTACCGAAAAACAATTAACCTGAAGCGCTACAAATAGATTTAATATCAGTCACCCTTAGGTCAACAGTGTAATCCCCCTCAATTGGTGTCATCCTGGTTTTCCCACTTTTAATTACAGGTATAAATAAACATAGAGGGTTGTGTTGTTTTAACAATTAAAGTTTGTTTCTAATTTGTAGTAAATTATTTACCTGTATTTTACCTTTAAAATCTTGTAAAAATATGCTTTATTTTGATGAATTTTATGGAAACTTTATGTTTTTTTTCCACAAAGTACCAAAATATAACTGCTTACTTTTTTTATGAAATATAACATTTAAACAAAATATGACTGTTTTAATTGATACATTATGACAGATGATGAATTATGATTAATTCAAATCGCATCCAGATTTTGGTTAATTTCTTAAACAACTTTTTATACTTTTAATTTTATCTAGCAACAAATGAAGGGATGAAAGGGGGGACAATTTTAATAATAGATATTCTGGTCAAAACTTCCCTGGAATTAAAAAAAAATAATATTCTAGTCTCCAGATCTATATTCCTCTTAACTTCAATAGCTACTGTGTGGCAAAAATCTTTAATTCTCACAATGGTAAATTTTCCTCGAACTGTCAAAGTCCTGAAAGTCTTAGAATACATTCTTCCACTCCAAGAGAACTTAAATCCTGTTTAGGTAAAATTCATTGATCTTTTAGATTTATATATTTTATGAATTCAAATGATATGGACTAAATGAACATGAGACCATAAAATACAAATGTATATGTTGGCTCCAACTGCAATAAATTTTAATGAGCTGTATTGCCATTTCGCAAATTAATTCTTCTTCAGCAGCACTAGAACTCAAACATAGGAAATCAACAATTTTCATGTACAAATACACCACATCTAAGAGAAATAAAGAGCATATATCCCAACACGGGGAATTGTTTTACCAACTCCATACTGCATTAAAATACTGATTCCTGTATTAGATATCTACTTTTTGTCTTTTAAATTGAATCTAGCACTTATACTCTTTAAATATGCTAAATGAAAAGGAAGAAGAAGAAAAAAAAGGTCCAAAAATAAAATAAAAGAAGTATGAGAACAACGGAAAGAACACGATTGCCACTGGAAAAGGGAAGTATTGAGTATGAGCAGGAAATTGGTCCATCTTTGTAGCACAAGTGGATCTTTTTTAATATACAGAAGACATCTATATTCTTCATGGAGCCTTGTATTTGTCCCCCATGTAGGAGTAGGATGAGTAATACCAATATTTTTCGGTTACTTTTATTTACACTCCTGCATCCCTCCCTCGTAGGATGAGCAATACATATATTTTTGGTTACTATTATTACACATCTCCAAATTTACAAAAATTCTTAATATATTATTTACATGTATCGCTAAAATTCGAAAGGATTGCTATATAATAAAGCTTTCAAATTTAATTCTTGATTTTCTTATTGGTTAAAATACCAAAACTACTGAAATTGACTTCAAAAATATCTTCAAAATGTATTCCTTCCCCCTGCCATTTAAAAAAAAAATTCATATAAATTATACAATGTAACATAACTTTTATGTCTTATGTTATCCATTTCGATAACTTCTGCAGATAAAACTGACTTATGTAAGTAAAAATGACGCAAAAAGGTATACATATTTGAGAAAGACTATACAATTTTATGGTCACTTAACCCTTTGTCTTTTTTATTTTTATAATTGATAACTGGTGTAATTAAATGTGGGCAAACCAGGACTAAACCCCTCAATTGTATTGGTGTTTTGATTTCTATACGACGCAAAAATTTTGAGGTCGTATAATGGTATGGTGTCGTCGTCTCCGTCGTTGTCGTTGTCGTCGTTGTCTTCTGTAGACACTTATGTTTTGGTCAATAACTTTAGTTCCAATTGATCAATCCTTACCAAATGTTAGCACAATGTTCCTTGTCACAAAAGGAATGCTTGGATTGGTTTTTGTTATTGTGGCCCCGTCTGTTTTCAAAAAAGGGCCAAAAAGGGACAAATTGGGTGTTTTCATATATTGGACTGTAGAATCTTTATTATTTATGGGAATTTGATGGGTGTCAACGGATTTCATGTCGGTTGTACCGTTGACGAGATAGATGGGCCCAAAAAGGGTGAATATCCAAAATTTAAATTTCTAAATTTTGTCCGATTTTGATGCATTTTTTTGCAGTTGGTTCCTTATTAAAAATTAACATAGCACATAAACATTAGATTTTTGATAACTTGTTTCCTTTCGGAGCTATAAGGGCCAAAAGGGGCCAAAATTGCAAAATTAATGTGCATATCTCCTTAAATTTTTATTTTTTATAAGATTTTGATGGGATTTTTTTCTTTGGATTATTCTTGTTATAAGCTTTCAGTGAAATGTCAACTGATTTGGCATATCTCCTACCGTTTCCGAGATATAAGGGGTCAAAGGGGGCCAAAATTGCAATTTTTCAAGATATGTAAAATCTTTATTTTTCATCAGATTTTGATGGGATGTTTTTCTTTAGATTCCTCTTGTTGTAAGCTTTTAGAAGTATGTGACAAATCTGGCGTATCTCTTACTGTTTTTTTTTTTGCGTTTTAAGGGGTCGAAGGGGCCGAAGTCTCAATTTTTCAAAATATGTAAAATCTTTATTTTTAATCGCATTTCGTTGGGAATTTTTTTTCTTTGGATTCATTTTGATTTAAGCTACCAGTGGTATGTCAATAGATTTAGCATAACTCATACAGTTATAGCTTTCAGGGATCTAAAGGGCTAATTTTATGTTCCCTAGTTTGTGTCCAGCTAATTACTGTGTCAAGCTACTTATTCTGTCCATCTAGATACGATGAAAAGCTCTTAACTGTGTCCACATTCACTTTAAATTACACTTGTTCCTATTTTCAGTGGTCCCCATGCTGCGGTCGTATCATGCTGCGCTCGGCTTAGCACTTTATTTTCGTATAATACACAAAAAGTATTCCAGAGTGAACACGACTCAAAAGTCCCGTATTGACCAGACTGTCAAATATATCGTCAAATAAAATTTACTGAACATTTTCATGTGGCGATAGTTGTGATAAACTTCTACTTAATTTAAAAAAAAAAGATTATTGTAAGCGGGCTCTATGCGAATTAGAACATGGGCAGACCTAATATTTGTCATCATCCTAAAAAATAGAAATTGAATAAATAAAAAAGAGGTCTTAAGAAAATAACTTGGAGAAAGTTCATCTTTTTGTCTTAATCAAGTCTTCTATTTCTCAAGTAAATAGTGGTAATAACAAAAAAATATTGCCGAACAGAGTTGTCAAGAGCCAAAGTCCATGAGGCAAAAAGACAAAGCACTTGGAAACCACATGAATAATTGTCGACCAGAATAGTCCTGACTTGGTACAGGCATTTCCAAAGAAATGGTGGGTTAAAACGGTTCTATGGCGCGCCAAACATCCCTTTCCATTGTGGTAATGTCCGGTAGCAACTGAACAGCAATTGCTTTTGAAAGGACACAGACAGTTAAAAGAACTTATAATCCCAATATAATTCTTGACGTATCATTAAGTGCTCCGGAAAGGTAAGAATGATTTGCTCCACGCGTGGCACCCGTCACACTGCCAGTAGATGATCCAATTTGTCGTAGTCGGTGTTTGTCAGCCCGCTAATAAACTCTTGATCTACACCAAGATGTCTATTTCCACCTGCAAAATTAGAAATTAGTAGGTAAACTATGAGGAATATTTTATCATTACTTTATCATTTCTCTTTCTATTAATATTCATGTCTATTACGATGACGTCTTTCAGAGTTTGGCGATCCTCTTTTTATTCTTTTTTTATTATCATGTTTTAAAGCGCTAGCTAAATATTTATTTATGGAAATGATTTACACAATGAAAAAAAAATACTGGTTTCCATGTACCAGTATTTGTAGAGACTTTCTCTCATGTCCATTTTCTCCGTGTCTTTCATTGTTTTATACCCTATTCAAAAAACCAATTACTGAACTTACTGTAAATTTTATTTCTGCATATGTCAATATACAAATTACCTGTATGATCAAAATGGAAAATCAAAATCAGCTAAGGATAGAGCTTTACACGAGGGAGAATCTACTTAGTTTTCAACAAAATTTACAGAAATTTAGATATTGGAAGTTTCCAAATGAAATGCGCTTTCGTGTCAGCACCGAAGAACTGACTACTTAGCTATTAAATATTTTCGGGCACTAATAGCCCACCAGCAAAAGCATTGACCAAGTGGTAATAAATAACTAAATACCAAATGTGCTGGTAATTTCAGTTCTGCAAATGGCTATTTCAACAACTTACATGTATGTCTCTTGAGTGCAGATAAAATCTAAACAAATGGAAGACCATAAACTCAAAGATGTTTGAAAACACAAATAACCATGATAAATATAATCTAAATGGACAGCCAAAAATCAGCTTAGGAAAGAGCTTTACATGAGGGAGATACTCCTAAGTTTACAAAAATTTACAAAAATTTATTACTTTGAATGTTATATAAAAATCAAGCAAGCCCTTCGTCTGAGTGACTATGAAACACGTAGTGAAGTCGGATAAATTCATGTTCACGAACACGACACTGACAGAAAAAGCAAACATCTTGAAAATATATCATGACTTGAGTCACCGATGTATAGCTTTATGATTGAACACTAATAATTATAATTTCTTAATTGTACGTGTAGTAAAACATCTTGTGTTCATGACAACAAAAATTGTAAAAAGACTTCTGGGTCGACATCTTAGTTGTTAAATCTTGAATAATCTTTGAAGATCGAGCTTCAGTTACTTCTTTCTGTCAATCTAAATGTATGTGTTAACAATGAAGGGATATGGAGTAAATGCAAATGAGACAAAATCCCTTTAAATACATGGTAAAACACAGCAATGGAACAACGCTTTTATTGTTGTTCTTCATCTTGAAGTCACCATGAGGCCTTCAACAATGAGCATTACTTATACCTCATAGCAAGTTCAAGACGGCCCCTAGCACCGGTTTGAGCGGTATTCATTGCTAATTGCTGAGCAACGCTACATCCATGTCTTTTTATCCTTTGATCCATGGATGCGGGATCGTCAACAAACATTAACTTAACTGGCAAAGTGTTCTTACAATCGCTGTCATCAATTTCCCGACAAAAAGACTAGTAGAGGACGATCACAGCATTTAAACAACCACAGGGCACTCATCGAGCCAATTGTAAGAAAACTTGGCATAATAAAATCATGAGACGTGGGCACAGTAAACAGGTGGTCAGAAAAACAATTTTGAATTACAAAAAAAATTAAAAAGCCAAAATTTGAAAGAATGATAGTGCATTCATGTGAGAAATTCTCCCCAAAACAAGTACACCATAACTGTAATGTATATAGAGCATACATCTCTCTCACGGGGAATCACACTGCAGGAGAGACAAACTCCTGTCTTAAATTAACAATGAAGGGATATGGAGTAAATGCAAATGAGACAAAATCTCTATAAATACATGGAAAACACAGCAATGGAACAACGCTTTTATTGTTGTTCTTCATCTTGAAGTGACCATGAGGCCTTCAACAATGAGCATTACTCAAACCTCATAGCAAGTTCAAGACGGCCCCTAGCACCGGTTTGAGCGGTATTCATTGCTCATTGCTGAGCAACGCTACATCCATGTGTGTTTTAAAGATGACACAAGACACACCCCCCCCCCCCCCCCCCCCCCCNCAGCCAGTCCCCCCCACCCCCAATCAAAAAAAAAATTAGTAGTCCACTTTCTTACGATTTTTGAACTAAAATGGAGAACTGGTAAATTACTTCAAGTTAACAAATAAATGCTTGTCAAGAATACCGCTTAAGTGCACGCTAGGGGCCTTCTTGATCTCGCTTGAGGGGGTGAATATTGTTCACTTCTAGTTGAAGACCTTCAGGCGACATCAAGATGTAGACGGGAATAAAAGCCCTGTCCTTGATAAACTGCAGTTTTCTATATATCGTGTGCGTTTTTGTCACATGTACATTCACTCCTTTCATTTTTCCTATTATAGATTTCTATGTACACTAACCATATTCCAAGCATGACCATAGCAGTTGTTATCAGTTTTCTGTCTCCAACATAATTTAATTCATTATTTGAGAAGCACAATGTGTTTCTCTTGAATAATATGGTTAGAGTTAGAAAAGGTTGCCTGATATTGCAGTTTGTTGTAATTCAGAAATACATTTACATATTCATTCAAGAAAATAATAATTGCAAGAGAAAAGAGAACAGGAACACCTATATATACAATGGCCACACATCATCACAATTATATGTAACAATTCACATGGAAACTACACAAATAAAACATCAATAAAAAGACAGAAGACAAAAGTAAACAACTCGGGATAGCCGGACTTGGTACGAGCACTATCAAAAGCAAGCGGTAGGGTTAAACCGGTTTATGGGCACCCAAAGCTCCCCTTTATCTATACCGTTTCCCTATAGTTTGTTAAACATACAAAATAAACCCAACACAGGTGGACTACTTACTCCATGACCACTATCTTGAAAAGGGAAAGAAAAAACAAAACGTAATTTTGAAAGAAGGGTCAAGGAGTGCTTGCCGCTTAGCTGCCGGCTAGCCCAATTCCCCGAAGGGTTTGGCAAATAAACATCATGTATTTCAGTAGACATTGGCAGTATCAGTGAGAGACCAGTATACTTGTAAAATCTTCAGATCACTGGATCCCAAAGCCAATTTAACCTATCCTGTCAATATCCTCTATTACGTTCCGGTTTTTCTGGATTATTTTTCAGTTTTGTGCTTTTTTAACAACATTTCCGTAAAAATGAGATGAGAAATGCCCTAAGTAATAGGTTATTTTTCGGGTCACGACATATTTCGATATTAAATGTTCATATCTTTTGTAAAACTAACAATTTATGAAATAACCTTGTTGTAGAAGTTTGGATGTGATAGTGAGGTTCATTAAAGTCGTCAAGAGTTGAAAAGATGCGTGCGAATCGAAGAAATTGAGATATATACACCCCTTAGGATTGAGCTAGAGGAACGTCGCCGTCAAAAAAGGGAAATTAGTAATAGTGAAATTAAAATCATCCCTTTTATCATATATTTTAGTTTTTAATTTTACCAGAGTAAATGATGATAGTTATATCCAGGAAAGGTAATGTTTTAGAGTTATTGTTTGCTTTATTAATTTTCAGTTCATGTTGGTAGATGAGATCCACATATTTGAAAATATTGGGGATTGTCAATAGTAAGGATATCGTCAATATACCTGCAGTTATCATTGAAAATGGAAATAATGTTGTCGCTATTTTGTATAGTTCCTTTTTGTTATTTTTTTCATAAAGTCACGTTCGTTACAGGACAGAAAAAGATCTGCAATGAGAGATGTACAATTTGAACCCATAGGAATTCCAATGACCTGTTGATAAACAATGTTTCCAAAACGAACAAAAATGTTGTCTAGCAAAAGATTCAGTGCCTTAATCATATCACCGTAAGTCCAGGAACAATGATTGTTGTAATTGATAGTAGAGAAGAACCTTTGCTTTCTGCTACAACAGATGAACTGCAGATCAGAAAGTTAAAAGACAATTTGATAAGTTGCCTCAATTTAAACTTGATCTAATTATGTTGAAGGGTTGTATAAAGAGTAGAAAAATCATAACTCAATATATAAAGCTGGTCTATTGATAGAATTTAATTTATCTAAAACTTCAATAGATTTTTTTATACTCCAAATGCAATTTACACCAGAGTTTTGATAAGTGTTAACAGTTTTTTGTGACTAATTCCTTTATACAGGTAAATGCACTGGGTAAATGGATTGATCAATTAGCGGGAGAACACTTACTCGATGCCAAAATAAAACGATGTTTGTAGGGATTTTTGTGAAGATTAGGAGCCAAGTACACAGTAGGCAAGGTGTTATCTTTAGGTGATACTTGGAGCAATTTAGTATTCTTGTAATGGTGTTGGTTTAACGTTTTTTCGCCAAAATTAGTACGTTTGAAAGTTATTGACTTGGCCAGTTCGTTTTGTTGGACATCAATATAGTATTTTTTTTCAAATAATGGCAACGTTGTTTGAAGCTTTATCGATATGTACAAAAAACACATATTTTTTACCAAGGTCTCCCAATTTTAAGTTAATTCTGTTAATTGACATCTTAGGGGTGACTCATAATATTATCTTTATAAACATTCATTCTATTGGTGACTTTGGTGATATTTTTATCTTTAAACATATTAAGAGCATGAATGTCTGAACTTTATCGTTTGCACCATTTTATAAAATAATTGGTAACTCCGTCTTAAATACTGTAATACCAATACACGCTTGCCAGTTTATGGTGGTTGATATTTGGGCCCTTTCTAAAGAATTTAGAAACTTCTCTATATCCAATGATGTTTAAGTTCTCCATTAATATATGTTCCACCTGATTTGTCTTTTTGTCTCATGGACGTCGGCTCTTGACAACTCTATAGGAATAAAAGTCATTTTGGAGGAGTTTATCGATGTGTAAACACGGCCGACTCACTCACAAACTAAATAAAGCCCGAATGGCTTTATGTAATGCATTCTTTTTGTAATGCTTTCTTTTTGTAATGCATTGTTATTTGTGAGTGTGCGTGTCTGTGTGTGATAGTAGTAGTAGTAGAATAGAATAATTGTTGCCTTCCCTGATATTTCCTCTGCATTCTACTGAAATTTTAATGAACAAATTTGCTGAAATGCAAAAGAACACTCAAGTCTCGATAGTACAGAAAAAAACTACGGCAGTCCATTATTGCAGACTTAGAAGAAATGGAAGGGTATTTAGATAAAAGTCGACAGAAGTCTTCTCAATGGAATGCCTCCTTGGAGAAAATTAAATTGCGTAGCAACGGCTTAAGGACTGGCTATATATTCTTCAGATTATATATTTAATCCCAGTACACGTTCATTTTTTTTAATTATTTATTTGAGGCCATACAAAGTTCATTAATTGGTTCTCGGGTTTTATTTGCAAAAAAACCACGAGGCAGCTTTTTACATTAAAAAACCACCAAAAATGTAGTGAGGAAGGTGATTTTATACTTTTATTTTATTGAAATGGCAAATGATAGAGTCAATGAGGGGCTTTTTGCAAGCCTCAAACTAGATGAGGGATGGCCCGAGAACCAACAGATTATTTTTATGGCCTGAATTATTATTTTTATAATGTATTAATCTTTTTTTGTATTGTCAATATAAAACGTTTTAACGGTCATTGCCGTGATTTCAAAATTTTCCTATTACACAAATAAGAATAGGCAATTTTAGTAGATCCAGAGTTTATAACTAAACTGACACACAATGACTATGACTTCACAATGGACATTCATCTACTCGAGCAGGAGCTCAAGCTTACTCTGTCGTAGTATCCGAGGAAATCTCGGATTTGTGAGAGGTTCAAACTGGTTGTGCTTAAGTTTTATGAGCTTTTTTTCTTTCTTTATTGTCGTTTGTCATGCTGTCTCAATTTGTGTTGCATCTACCCTGCCATGTTTTGGAAATCTCTTCTGTTATTTCATTTTGCTTCAGTGTTCGTTTTACCAATGCATATTCACTTTAATTCATTTATGTGTATTTTTTTGTTTTGTTTGTTTGTTTTGTTTTTATTTTCTATTATTATATTATAATTATAAGCCATCATTTATATTTCATTTTTCTGCATCACACACACACACACACACACACACACACATCTATATATATGCTGATATTGTCCCGCAAGGCGTAGTATTTACTTTTTTGTTACAGAAAGAAAACATGACATAGTCTTTAATATTTGCAAAACTTACGGTACTTAAGGTCAGACTCCATTAAATATATTCCACAGGCGGCCATTATAACGTTTTGTGAATTTTCATTATTACCTTAAGTTCACTTTGTGCGGCGATATGATTTTCTCAAAGTTGCACGTCTGCCAAGTAACATATCCAAACGATGACCCAACTTTTAAGTCTAATAAGAAATTTCTATCGCCACATTTAACTGGGGTATGCAAATGACCAATTTTCCCTTTCATATCCTTGGGCATACGTGTCATCATTGATGAGGCTTCAGTATTTTTTCCATGCAATGAGGCTGGCTGATTCAAAATGCTTGTCAATCCGGAAGTGTTTCATGATCACAAGAGCGTTTAAGAACTCGGATATTGTCAATATTGACAGTTATATCCAAAGCGAAAGTAGCATGGCTTTGTTTATATAAGTACTATTTTTGACTATGCCAGCAGCTGATTGGTCATTTAGTAGAGTCTAACGTAAACCAGACTTACCTTAGTAGTTTTTCAGACAGTGCTTAGGGACCGAGAATTTAACTTGAAGGGGGCTATGTTTTTTTTCTAAAAAAATATTTTGGATCTGATTTTATGTGAAAAAAAAATTTTGGCTGCCAACATGATGAAAAAAAATTTTCCGAAGGAGGCTTTCTGCCCAAAAAAATAATGTTAATTTTGAAAAAAAAAATATTTTGTTGATACACGTGAAAAAAATTAATTTTTTCGCGCAAAGCGCGTAAAAAAATTTCAGTCCAGAGAAAAACCATAACCCCTCCCCTCTTCAGGTTAAATGGTCGGTCCCTTAGAATTTAAAATTAAATGGACAAAAAATTGATCTTTTGTATGAAATCATTGACTGATCATCTTTTTATAGATGACGTATGCTTACTTGTTTTCTTATTTCTTTTCATGTGTCTATCACGCTCAATTAATGACTGAAGCCAGTTTTAATCAGTAGCTCATTAAACAATAGGAATCATATAGCTAATTTAAATTATCAACGAAGTATCATAATGGTCATTTGTTAATCGTGAGACGTTCTGATTGGCCATGCTGTGATACTATTTTGCGTAGTATTGGTAATTTTAAGTTCAGTAACACAATCGCCCCTCCTGTTCCCGTTCCTTAACTTGAATGATCATTATTTTTTTTTCATACCAGCATTCGTTTAAAGTGTATTGGGCGTTTCCAATTCCCAATTTCCATGACAACAATTTTGCTTTAAATTTTAAGAACAGAGCATTATTCACAAAATTAGAACAAAAAACTATGGCCCCAATCGGAAATATAATAGGCATAATATCGAGTACACTGATAGTGGGATTCCATGGATGTACGATATACTTCTGTTTTACATCTAAAGATTTCAAGAAGGTACGATTTTTACGTCTGGTTTTGTTTCTGAGTCTGTGTGATTGCGCATTTGGAGTTGAAGGTCTAACGATATCTATGTTACAAATGTTAAGCAGTGATAGCACAGAACTGAAGTTTGTTTGTATGATGATAAAGAATGTGGCAAGTGGAACCATTTTGTCATCTTTATTACATACGCTGTTGGTATGCCTGGAGAGATTGAATGCGACATTCACGACAAAACAGAGGATACTTAATATGATGACACGTTTCTGTTGTTCTATGTTTTGTTGTTCCACATTGCTACACAATGATAAAATTTGGGATGTTAGTATCGTATACACAACTTTGCCCCTGCAGCAGTGAATGTGCGATTGGTCTATCTGTACTGATATCCCATGATATTCCAGTAACTTGTCTTGTTTTGCTCGTATCTATAATCTATGGGGCTGTCATCATACGAATGATAAAGCAGCAAAGAACTGTTGACATTCATATCCGTCACTTAACCGAGACCCAAATAGCACAGGCAAAGAAAGCAGCATCACGATTACGACGGAATGTTGGAACGCTGGGAATAGTTATTTCCATTACTGTGATATCTACCTTTCCAAGGACAATTCTATCAGCATATGCTTATTCTGTTGAAAACCATGACACCGTTGGACCATATTTAAAAGTTGCCAATATGGGTCCAATAGTAGCACCACTTCTAGACCCATTCATCTACATTTTCAGAGTCAGCGAATACCGCGAGAAGTTGAAGAGTAAATGTTGCAGATCAAACGCAGTCAGCGACACAAGTGGACAGTGAGTGTGATTGAGTTTATTGACAAGTGGGCAGTTAGACTGATTGAGTTTGAAGAAATGAACACATATTTGTTGTAGGTACAATATTTGTATTTTGTCTATATATAGCAAGGATCAAACTATTTTGGAAGCAGAAATATGGAAAAAGATGTCTGAAAAAGCATGAAATTCAACATATTTTTGAATGCAAAATCTAAGGTTGGACATTCGGCCATCTCGTTGACCAAATAAACAATTTTATTAATTGGAAACTAAACTACGTTCATTACAGCTACAATATCAATTTCCAGCAGACATTGATGAACCCATTCTGTCATTTTTAGTGATTGCTTATACTGTGGTTTACTGTCATAAAACATTCACCAATTCTCAATAATTTTGTGAAATTTTCAATTAAATTCCGATATTATGTCAGAAATTAAATGTTCAGTGTTAATAAAGTTATTAAAGTTGTCATTATCCCCAGACAATCTTTACGGTCCTACAGCTCGTACATGCGTCCGTCAAGGTTTTTTGTAACGAAAGCTTCTTTTACATTTTTTGATAAAGTGTTTTATTTTTTGTTTTGTAAATGGGAAATAAGCTTTCAGATTTTCGGAATTGGTCTTGATGTTAACAAAAGGCCGATAGATTCAATTTCGGCAAAAGTGTCATGCGACATGCACTCCTCATGGACAAAAAAGGATATGGAGTAAATGTACATGGAACAAAATCCCAGAAATACATGGTAAGACTAAACAAATGGAACAACGTTGTTGTTCTTCATCTTGAAGTCACCCTTCAAGTTAACTTAGAATTGTTTATAAGTTAACTTGGAGTTAACTTGGATGAGAGGTTATGACTGCACCCAACTGTATATTTTACCAAAATTTTCTCAGTCAAATGGCCGTAACTCCGTCTAAAATCAATGGACCAGAACCAAACTCGATTTTGACCTGTAACTCATAGTGGTAGATTCACATATCAAATATTAGCTTCATATCTGGAACGGTTTAGAAATAAAGTCCGGAAAACATATATTTAACCAAAATTTTCTAAGTCAAAGGGCCACATCCCCGTCCAAAATCAATGAACCAGAACCAAACTCAAACTTGATCTGTAACTCATAGTAGTAGACTCACATATCAAATATTAGCTTCATATCTGGAACGGTTTAGGAAAAAAGTGCGGGAAACCTATATTTTACCCAAATTTTCTATGTGAAAGGGCCATAACTCCGTCCAAAATCAATGGACCGGAACCAAACTCGAACTTGATCTGTAACTCATAGTGGTAGACTCACATATCAAATATTAGCTTCATATCTGCAACGGTTTAGGACAAAAGTCCGGAAAACCTATATTTTACCAAAATTTTCTAAGTTAAAGGGCCATCACTACGTCCTAAATCAATGAACCGGAACAAATTTCGAATTTGGTCTGTAACTCATAGTGGTAGACCTACATATCAAATATTAGATAAATATCTTTTATAGTATAGGAAAAAAGTCCGGAAAACTGAGTGTGACGGATATTTTACCAAAATTTTCTAAGCTAAAGGGCCATAACTCCGTCCAAAATCAATGAACCGGAACCAATTTCGAACTTGGTCTGTAACTCATGGTGGTAGACTTACATACCAAATAATAGATAGATATCTTTTACAGTATAGGAAACAAATCCGGAAAACTGAATGTGACGGACTGACGGACCGACGGACTGACGGAGTGCAAACCTAAAGTCCCCTTCGGCGAAGCCGGTAGGGGACTAAAAATTATATGTGTTCTGCATATTTGCATATACCGTTCGGTCCCTCATAACTCGGAGATCATGAGTTATCAAAGTCTGCCAGTTGAGCGCTATTTTAATTTTCATTTGGAATCCATTGAAAAAACTGCATCAAAATACATGTAGGACAAAAAATGAAAAAAAAGCTTTAAGGTTCGCCTCTTATGAGCCCCATTTATCTCATGAACGGTACATGCGACATGAAATCCTATATACTACAGATTTAAAATTTACTCAGCAGCGTAACTGAAGATACCCCATCAAAATCGGATAAATAATAGATATTCTACAGCAAATATATGAAAACTCGCAATTTTGTACTATTTAGTTATTTTTTTTAAAGACAGACGATGCCAAAATACCCAAAACCAATCCAAGCCATCCTTTTAGAACATAATTTATTGGAAAAAAAACAAAAAGTGTCTACAGACAACGACGACGACGCCACCGACGACGACAACGACGACAGCGCCATACCATTATACGACCACAATTTTTTTGCGGTCGTAAAATAATTGGCTTATTCCTTTAATTTTAGCTTCTTTCTATAGTTGATATTTTGTCACTACAAAACCATTGCTTTGGTGATTTTCTTCATCCGATCTATCCAAGAGAAATTAAGAAATTAAAAAAAAACTAAGGATACAGACACTTCCACATCGACCTCATTCCTTCACTTTCATTTTGAAATTACTAATAACAAAATGCCGAGGTTACTGGAAATTTAGGTTCTGCATATCCGCATTTCGACAACTTATGTCTCATCATCATGGGAGATACCCATTAGGTTTTAACAAAATTTTCTTAAATTTAGATACATTTTCAAATAAATCGGGTTTCGGGCCAGCACCGAAGTACTGGCTACTGGGTTGGTGAATACCCTCGGGGACTAACAGTCCACCAGCAGGACAGAGCTATGCAAGAAGCAACAGAGGGAGATTACAAACTAAGCTGTATGACAAACGCAATGGCTTCACTTATGTATTAGTCAACTTCGCTTTTCTTTGATGCAATATTCCAACAGCGCCGGTATATAAATTTTAAATCTTCCAGTTCATTCGCTATTCAAGGGTCTGTGGTTGATACATTGACTTCTCTGATACAGTCCGGCTGCTCATAAAAAGGATACTTAGACAAAAGTATGCTACCCATGACCTGAAGTCATTAGTGCAAAAGTTTTACGGTCGACATCACGATCTTGAGGACTGCTATAGGATATGTGTTTCCAAGATGACAACTGATCTTTCTTTTTTGAAAGCTTGTTATACAGGCGGGTGTCCTATCAGCAGGAGATGCTTACTCTACCGTTCCACATGATCACACGCATGGTTTTTATTTGGGTCCATTTTTGGTCATCTGTATGCGTGTTTCCTTTTTCTTTTCTGTGCTGCACTCCAGTGTAGTGTCTGTATCTTAGTGTTTCCGATGTTGCTATTGTCTTTGAATTATTTTTTTTTAGACTGACAGTTCGGTTATTACCAAACTGAAATTTAAAACAAAATTCGATATAAGTCTGGAATATTTTCAGAAGTTTTCATCTATTTGTATTTATTTCTGAAAGAATGTGCTTCGATTAGAAGAAACATATCGATTACTTTGATTTCTATAAGATTTGATTTAAGATAAGGTAAAATTCTTGAAATTCCAGAAGTGTACTTATTTTTAGCAATTCTACTTAGCAATATAGACTTTGATTTGATTGGATTCAAGTTTTCAAAATTTCCTGAAACCATCAGCCAGCAACAATTCTGAAAGAATGTGTTGCCGTCAGAAGAAAACTTATCACCAAACTAATTTTTAAAAAAATTCGATTCGAAGTCTGATAAATTCTAGAAACTCTACTTAGCAACTATAGATTTTGATTTGATTGGATTACAGTTTACACAATTTCATGAAACCCCCAAAGAAAACATTTCTTCATTGGAATTAACAACAAAATAACCACAACTCTGTCAAATTTTCAGAAAATTTTAAAGACCAGTATTATCTTGGATTTCCTTTCAGTAATAATAAAATGACTCGTGATTTCAAAAGTCCAGGGTCTATAACAAGTGCTTTCTTTGTCAAACAGGGAGTGCAGAAATGAATTTCGTTTCCGATAGACATTGTTTTAATTTTTAATTGGCAAAAAGGACGATGACAGGTGGTCACCGCAAATACCTTTTGGCTAATAGATAACTAATAGCCGTAAATTTTCATGAAAGAGACAAAACTAAAACCCAATAATAGAGATTAGCACTAGGAAGATACTATATAGTACATGTATCTGAATTATTTTCTTCATACAGTTTTTTTCATCTTGAATTGTTCACGAAGACTACGCTATTAGCAATCGCCCATGTTTCGTAATATTTATCTTGATGTCGAATATCCGTCAATCAGTGTGCACGGAAAAATGGTTATCAACAGCATAGAATAAAAATATTGCTACATACTTTTCAAACACTGTCATCCGTTGCTTCGAAAAATGACAATACCAGTAATACACTAAAATCAACTTTCTTTATCTCCTAAAAATATTTTTTATACATTATCTGATATCCAATATATCAACTAGTCTCTTACTTCATATTTAATTGTCTAAATTATTAACACTTCAAATAACCCTGAACTACATGAATGTTCAAATGTGGATTGACTTATTCTGTACCATATGCTCACTGGACTTACGCTGAAAGGCTTTATAAGTCTTCATCAGATCATATGCTGTTGCTGTCGTTTTAAGTCTAGAGTGGTCATTTTTCATCATTCCCCTGGATAATAGTTTTTGCGATAATGGTTAGATTTTTTGGATTATAATATACTTAGAAAAAATATAATTAAAATTTTACCCCTAGATAAAACCAGATAATTTCAACAAAAATTGACGAAGCTGGCTAATATGACATCGTTATCAACTGCCAGTACTCGGAAGCCTTATCACACTCAAGTTCGTGCATTTCCGTAAAAACGGTAAATATTAAGCACGATATCGGCATATAAATTAAATTAAATTAAAATAACAAAATACTATTACTGCATTTTTCTAAGTATGAATATATTTTTCAGCTGAAATTCCTTTTACAGTTGAAGAATATAATAAAAAATATCATTACATGTCGTTTTTCATATCACATCCATCATCAGCCCTCAGTCTTAACGGCTGACAGCTGACGGCTCTCGGGCTGATATTACGACCTATGGCTGATAAAGGTGTGATATGAAAAGTACCATGTAATAATCTATAATTAGTGTAGTTTTGTTCCGTATCAATGATAATACATGAGAACTTCAAATATAAAAATGCAAACATAACAAATAAGGGAAAAACCTGATATGAAATTATTTAAATTGAAATTGACTCAATTTACAAAATATACATTGGAAAATGTATACCAAAGCAAAAAAGGCGTAGGAAAGAAAATGATAAAAAATCAAACAAATTCAAATCCATTGATATACAGAGATAACAGAAAATTTTAAACAGAGATAAATCAAAGTACAAACATAACAAAAAACGCCACAAAAATAAAACCATAGCAGCGTGAAGCTTCACAAACCCCAGGAAAAATGCCTTCATGTTCATATGGTCTGATTTATGACCGCCTAAAGTCAAGGTAAATTTTTGTTTAAATATAACACCATAATAACAATGTAACGTTCTGTCTTTTATTTTTTTTTAAAGTTTACCTCAATGTTGATAGTTGTTCATATGTTTTGTCTTTATCACATGGTTAATGTTATTAACCAATCATCCACCGAGCAGATCCATCAACACCATATATGTACTAGCTGTGTGACGGGTGTCACACATGGACCAAGTCTTGTTTAACATTCCGCATCAACTGATCACACTCTTGTTTTGGGGGTTCCACTATAAGCACTTTATTTTTTGTGACGTGTTTAATATGTTATGGTTATCTGTCTTGGTCATTTTCGTTCTGTATATGTACATCGAGGTCATTAAATTGCCATGTTTTCAGGATTTATAATTTTTGGTTGTTCCTTCGGTATTCATATTGAAATTTATTTATGTTGATATAACATATTACTTTGCTGTTGTGTTATGCAGTCTCTTCATCGATATATTTACACTAATATTTACAATATTATCATTGACTTTTATAGATTTTATTTGTTGATATTTAGGTAAATATCAATGTTGTCAATTGATTTCGTTTTTTATCATGCTTTTCATTACAGATTTACAATATAACGAATTTTCTCTATAGGCTGTAACGGCAAAAATTTAATATATTCCAAAATTCCTCCATATTTCCATGTTCTGAGGTATTTTTCATTCTTCTATCCCTTTCTTCTGTTTTGCTCTCCGATATGATTGAGTTTTATGAACATAGTGGTGGGCAACTCACTCAGCATGAATTGGTCTATATCCATGTAAGGAAATTGAAAATATTTCGGATAGCGTTAGTGTTGATGATCCTACGATTTCTGATGCTAGTTAATTTAGCTCTCATGGGTTGGGACCGCTTTGGGCTTTTTCGTATCACTTTGCCTATTATTCGTTGCACATTTCATTCAGATACAATCTTCGCTACTGAGCCAATTGGATCCAAATGTCCATGTAGTGGTCTCATTATTAACAAGGTGTCCGGCATTTTGGCCTGGACACATAGTCCACCACTGCACCAAATTAGAAATGTTAAAAAATGGATAACAGGAAACACCTACAATGGCTGAAAATTATAATTACATGCAACAATTTGCTAGGGAACTACACAAGAAAAACACGTGTAAGACAAAAGACAAACGTAGACATCGATAGGAACTCGGGACAGCCGGACTTGGTACCGGCACTTGCAAAAGCCAACGGTAGGGTTAAACCGGTTTATGGGTACCCAAACCTCCCCTTTATCTGTCCCGTTTCCCTATAGTATAAAAACATACAAATAAAACCCAATACAGGTAGACTACTAACTCCATGACCACAATCTTGAAAGGAGAGAAAAAGACAATACGTAATTTTGAAAGATTGGTCAAGGGGTGCTCGCCGCTAAACTGCCGACTAGCTCAAGGAGCCTAGTCTGCTGGTAGAACACTGTCGCACTACGGAAGAAAAATCAAACTCAAAACTTCCCGAAGGGTTTGGTCAAGAATCATCATAAATTTCAGTAGACATCGGCAGTCTCAGTGAGAGGCCAGTATGTGTGCAAGATTTTCAGGTCACTAGGTCTCAAAGCTAATTTAATGGATGCAAGCAGAATACCTTGCCGATATCCCCTATTACGTAAAGAATGTAATTTACGTCGAAGCTTTTCTGGATTTTTAATCAATTTCTGGTATTTTTTAACAAAATTTCCGTAAAATTGAGGACTAGAAATGCCCATAGTAATAAGCTGTTTACGAGTAATGCCATATTTAGATATAACATGTTCATATCTATTACAAAGCTTCTTAAATGTATTCAACAACTTATGAAATCTGTAACCTGTTGTAAAAGTTTGGCTGTGATAGTACGGTTACTTTCATTGAAATCATCAAGAGTAGAACAAACTCGTGCGAATCGTACCAGTTGAGAAATATACACCCCGTAGGATGGAGCAAGGGGAATGTCGCCGTCAAGAAAAGGGAAATTAGTAATAGTGAAATCAAAATCATCCCTTTTATCATATATTTTGGTTTTGATTTTACCAAAATAAATAATAATAGTCAGATCCAGAAAAGGGGAACATTTGGAATCATTATTAGCTTTATTTGATTTCAGTTTTTGTGGATAAATAATGTCTACATAATCTAAAAACTGGGGATTATCGATAGTAAGGATATCGTCAATTTCCCTGCTGTTATCATTGAAAATAGAAATAAGTTTATCACTGTTAGGTATGGTTCCGTTTTGAAGTTTTTTTCATGAAATCTCCTTCGTAACAGAAAGAAAAAAATCTGCAATGAGAGGTGCACAATTTGTTCCCATGGGAATTCCTATGACCTGTTGATAAATAGTGTTGCCAAAACGAACAAAAATTTTGTCCAGCAAAAGATTGAGTGCATTTATCATATCATCACATGTCCAGGAACAATGATTATTATAGGTTATATTAGAGAAGAACCCTTGCTTTTTGTTAGAGCAAATGAACTGCAGACCAGAAAATTTAGAAGACCACTTAATAAGTTGTCCAAGCTTGGATTTAATCAAATAGAAAAGCATTCAAAAGTCTCCTATAAAACAACTTTACCATACAGAAGATATCTAAATCACAATAGTTATTATATGGTGTCCTTGAGGTTCACACCTCAACTAAGATAGTCATACGGTTCAAAATCTCTTTAAAATTAGGCACCATGAAACAACATTTGATTATTTTCACTGTTACTGCTATCCTAATTAACTAAGCGGTGCCAGGGACCGTCTTGAACTTACTATGAGTTGTGAGCACATCTCATTGTTGAAGGCCTCAAGGCGATTACAAGATGAAGAACAAACATAAATGCGTTCTTTCTTTCTTTGGTTCTACCAAGTATTTGTAGAGACTGTCTCATGTGCATTAACTCCATATCCTTTCATTAACTCACCTGGGGAGCTTTTACCATCACTTTGCGTCCGTCGTCCGTCCGGCGTAAGCCTTTTTTAAAAAAAAATATTCTCCTCTGAAACGACAGGGCCGAACTCAAGCAAACGTGGCCTGACTCATCGCTAGGGTATGGTTTCTCAAAATTGTGTTTTTTTTAGTCTGTCGACCAAAGAACATGGCCGCCATTCTAAAAAAAATAGAACATATGTGTAAATTGCAGTTTTTGTCAAATAACGCAAAAACCGTTGCAGATATTAAAAATCTGAAATGGGATAAAGCATGACAATATCAACCCACCCTACAATTCTGTAAAAAAATCTGATGACCAATTTAAGAGTTATTGCCCCTTTTTCCGTAAAAATTTCAAAATTTTAATATTTTTTTTTATTTTTATTACAGAAACTTTAACAGATAGAGGTATAGTTTCGAGCCAAAAATGTTAAGCATATCAACAACTACTCACGTAAAAATTTTGAAGAAAATCTGAATTGCCATATAAAAGTTATTGCCCTTTATTTGTCACATTTTTCGTGGATTTATGCATCATGTCTTATATTTCAAAAACAGTTTGAGTAAAAGGATAAGTTTAAATGGCAAAAAATTTTCAGCGGATCAAGATCTACCCACATTGAATTTTTGAAGGAAATCCAAATACCAATGTAGGAGTTATTGCCCTTTATTGGTCAATTTTTTTCGTAATTTTTATACATTTAATCATATATTTCAAAAAAAATATTTCTCCATCTATAAACAATCTTGGGCTCTTATTGAAATTAGAAAGATATGGGATACAAGGGAATTTACTAGCATGGTTTTTAAGTTATTTATCGAATAGGAAGCAAAGAGTTGTGTTAAAGGATTCAGTTTCTAGTCTATGTTCTCTTAAAGCCGGTGTGCCTCAAGTATCAGTACTTGGCCCGCTTCTCTTTTTAATATTCATTAATGATATTGCTGATGTTATGGTAGGATTGAGTAGATTATTTGCAGATGACACATCTATAGGTCATGCTGCACATGATTTGCATACACTTGAAAGCTTGATAAATATAGATTTACAAAATATTTCTAACTGGTCGAAAAAGTGGCTTGTGAAATTGAATCCCAGTAAAACAGATATTATGTTATTCGATTTAAGAAATCGCTTTAATAATGAACAATTTGTTTTTGAAAATGCAACCATTGAATCAGTCAGATGCCATAGACATTTGGATGTTACAATGAGTGCAAACTGTAAATGGAATGAACATATAGATATTATAGTTCAAAGAGCATCTAAACAAATTGCAGTGTTACGTAAACTTAAGTATTATTTGACGAGGGAAACCCTAGAAAAAATTTATTTGACTATTATAAGACCTAGTTTGGAATATTCTTCGGAAGTTTGGGATAATTGTGGTAAACTAAATTCTGAGAGATTAGAAAAAGTTCAGTTGGAAGCGGCTAGGATTGTCACCGGGTTGTCGATTTTTGCAAGCTTAGATTCAATATATCGTGAATGTGGGTAGGAAAAGTTATCAATAAGGAGGGAAGTAAAAAAATTAACCTTATTTCACAAAATTAAAAACGGAAATACTCCGGAGTATTTGTCTGAGTTAATACCGCCATTAATCTCAGATAATATAGGTTACAATTTACGCAACCGCAATAATATTTCTCAATTTAATACGAGATTAACAATTGATCAAAATTCATTTTCCCAGATACTATTAAGTTGTGGAATTCTTTAAATACAGAACTGAGAGAAATAGAAGATATAAATAAGTTTAAGACCAATGTCCAAAATTTGTATTATAAAACTAAAAAAAAAACATCTTACTATGGAATTGGTGACAGATACTTAAGTGTGACACATTCTAGACTACGGAACTCGTGTAGTGCTTTAAACCACGACTTATATCATGTGAATATTATACAAAGCCCGGCTTGTGCATGTGGCAATAATATTGAAAACGTAGAACATTTTTTCTTGTATTGTACTAAATATAGTGAACAAAGAGATATCCTGAACAGAAGGTTAAATTATTTAAATATTCCTTTTACAGTTGATATTTTGTTAAACGGCAGTGAAATGTATACTCCTGATTCAAATGCAGCGATCTTCAAATCGGTTCAGTTTTAAATTAAATATTCTGGACGCTTCTCACGAAATTAAAGTCCACGTTCAGACTTTTCGACAGTTCTTTGTATATAATATATACATTCAGTTTTAGCTGTGACCATGTCTAAATCTCATCTCATTTATGATATACTAGCAGGTCTAATTCCAAATGTACCAATTTTAGTCCTTTCTATGTAAACTTATAACTTTTGCTTGCGCCCATTTCAAACTGGACTACTATTTTAATTCTTGTTTCATGTTTATACATGCTTAATTTAAAAGTCAAAATTATGTATATTCAACCTTTATTATGTCAATATTGTATTATATGTTTTTGTAAGGAGAAGACCTAGTTAGTTTAGTAAACTTGTGTCTTATGCTATTGTCTGTTTTGTTTGACAATAAAATATGTTTAAAATTGAAAAATACTTGGAAGTGATGCATTTTATTATATTTGGGACTGTATAATTGTCAGCCATGAGCGATACGGGCTCTTGAAGGTCTCTTGTTGTTTATTTACAAATGTAATATAATTCTTCTTAGATAGTCTTAGATGGAACCAAGCAATGGAAAAACGCTTTTATTGTTCTTCATCTTGAAGTCACCATCAGGCCTTCACCAATGATCTTGTCCACATTCTTAAAAACTTTATTGAAATAGATTCATTTATGATTGGATATTAATGATCTGATGGCCCGTTGTCCTGCATTTTATACTTTATTGTCCTTATTAAAAATAAAATGCACGGCCCTTGATTGTTCTATCATAGCTTATATTCGACATTTACTGATTGTCGTAATAATGTCCGGCGGACTGTCGATGTAACGGATCGTCGGTCTATTACCTTTGCGTTCCAAGGAGAACCCCCTATTTATAGATAAATGCGACAATCAACATTTAACTTTATGAATACAGTTCGTCGATGTTATCGTCAGCAAATATTGTACTGTGGTCTTAAAATTTACGTTAGGAATCGATGACTTTGAAAAAAAAACCATATTATCATTAGTATAAACCGAAAGTACAGTCAATTGGAGGTCTGGCCTTCTCAACAACTTGCGTCTCTTCAAAAAAGATAAAAATCAAACATCTGAAGACGAAAAAAATCAAAATATTTGATAGACCACCAATAACATAAAAGGAGTAAAAGCAACGCTAATATGAACATTGATTAAAAGGTGATCTTAGTTATGCAGCACTATGAAGAACTCGATTTACGACAGGAGTTACAAATTGAACCACGTGTACAGCATACAAAATTTACTGTTTATTATGCAATTTAAGAGGAAAATAAATTAACCGTCCTAATAAAAGGGAACGGTGATGTCAATCACAGGGAGTACACATATTTGAATTTGGACTCGCAACGCTTACTACGTGATGACAACAATGACATAAAAAGAACAGTATATAGGATGCTTAGAGTTAAGTTTAAAGTGAGGCTGTGAACAAATTAGGAAATCCCTTTTTCATGCTGACCAGTCGTAATCCTTCTCTAAACCCATCTCGTGCACATAAAGGAAATTGCATGCTAAATTTAAAAGTAAATTACAAAGACTACAAAATAAAGAAAAGGGGTCCGAATTCGGAGTTGGAAGCCATTTTGGATGATGTGAAGACTTTCTTGTCAACTTTTAAAGAGGTACCCTTGTGCCTGATTTTTGTTTTAAGTGGCTTTATGGTTTCAGTGGAGGAAACTATATCTTTGAATGTTTATTATACATGTTCTCTGCTATAGTCTTCCATGGACGTGCTAGTGGTGCAAACGGGAAACTTGCAAAGTTACCTTAAAATGAAAAATTAATATCGTTGCCATTGTAGAAAAATAAAGTACATTACTCATACCAACATGTAAAACTTCAAGAATACGGAAAGCTAAGATGAGATAAATAATAAATAATTCTAAAAATATAAATATTTATGTACAGATACATGCTACATATAAATTTAAAATACCATCATCCTTGAAACTGTTAAAAGAAAAATTCAACATATAGCATAATTTGAAGAAATACTGAATTGAAGGAAACAATTTAGCGATAAAAATTTGATATGGTATAATACCGTGCATAAAAGCGGTACATAATTTAACAATATTGAAAACAAAAATCGATATTTAAAGTTCAACGAATCAGAAATGGAACCTCAATACCTCATCTAAGATTAACCAATCAAAATCGTTTATAGTATTATTCTCATTTCTATTAAAACTTTCGTAAAATTATAATATTCAATTTAATATTATTAGTTCTTTATCAAACAGATGTACACGAATAGCTGATTCTGTCGTTGTTGGGTACACAAACTGAAAACAGTCGCTTTAAAACATGTGAAATAAGTGCGACCTGTCATGTTCACTTAAATTTTTTTCGTTTAAGAATTTTAATAGACGTCAAATCTCTGAAAAAGACGATTTTGATCTGATTTGTGTGCCACTAAAATTTCTCCACATGTACAAAATATCAGAATAATTTTTCATAAGTATCATTTTTATATGTTCAGCCTTTGTTACTTTCGACCCTTCAGAAATTCTATGGCCGTCACTACGACATCATAGATAGATATGAAATGTCAGTGTCACAAATAAAAACTGACATTTTCAGCTAGGTTCGCCACGTCCCTGATTTGACATTACCGGTTTCGACTTTACCCTGGATTGACCCACTGACAGTGTGACGGGTGCTGTGCACAGAGCAGGACATGCTTACCCTTCCGGGGCACTTGATGTCACTCTTGTTTATTGAGAGTTCACCCTGTTAGTGCTTTAGTTTTTTGTGTTGCATATGTAATGTTCGTGTGTTTTGTGGGCATGTGGTGTCTTTGGTCTTCCGTCTTTTGGTGTTCTTGCTTTTGCCTTGTCTCTGGACTTTGATTTGTGTAATCTTGTACTTTGTTCCTTCGGTATTCTACTGCCGTTGTTTTGGAAGTTATTTGGATGTTCGCAATATTTAAAATTCATGTGAAGTTTCGGAACTCCCAACGAAAGTTACTTATGTGATAATGCTAATATGCACTACAGTTAATGTATTTCAACGTTCTATTTGAGCATAATAAAACAAAACCAAAGGTGTCTTATATTTGGATATTCTTTATGTAAAAGTTCTGTATGGGAAATTCTGAGAAGATCCAAAATGTTTATTTCTATGTTATGTTCGGTTTAAATGGACTCAAGCCAGTCCGTCGACATGGAAACTCTTGATATTTTTTATCTGAGTAATATGGACTCGAGCAAATGTCACAGGCATCCAAATCTTTATTTCAAACTCTAACACGGTTGAGAAATCTAAATTATAATGTTCTACTTAAGCACACTTTTTCTGGTATGTCAAAAATCTGTTTCAATGTTCTATTTAGATAAAATTGTCGAAAGCTATTCTGACAGGTAAAAACATAATAAATCTCTTTACATGTTCTAATTTAGCAAGATGGACAGAAGCATATGTGCCAAGAATTAACCCAATTGGTCTTTGTGGGTATGGAAATGCATACAATAATCCTGTTTGGGTTTGGATAACCAAAGCAAAATTGCTCTTATGATGGCTGACTCGTATCTGACTCGAATTTGCATCAGATTTTGGAACACCTCTTGTTTTCTTCTGTTCAATGGCTTAAGGAATTTTACACACGGACCCCCACCTTTTATTTCATGAATGTCTTCTATAAGGCAAATTAAGACACCTGACAAGTTTTCACAAAATTCTTAATATAACTAGTCCTAGATTTTAGACAAAATGATATCCCTAATGTTATATTTGGGGAAAATCCAGAGAAAACTATTTCCCGCCAATTTTATGGGTAGTCTACCATGCTAAGTATATAAGGATAAGTTTCAAGAAATCCTTGATATAAACAACATCAGGAGTGATCCTTCTTAATTTTATGAATCGTCTGCACATATCTCTACACGTACCAATACCAACTTGGATTGTACAGGTAAATCAAAATCCTTTAAATGTGTACCCATAAACTTTCATTTTACCACATAGCGGTAAAGTAACTTCTTTGTAAATATAATATTTGAATTGGTTAACCTAAATAACCTTAATATCAGCAGCCCTGTACACCAAAAAATCCTACGAAAAATTTTAATCGTAAGTCAATATGTAATGTTAAAGATTTGCGGCTGAATGTTATTGAAAGTTTTTTTCTTTTTTTTTTTTGAAAAGGGTTGCTAATTTGCGGTTTCCGTTTCTGATCGGCCGAACTTCAAATATTTATTTGCAATTGCTTTCTGTTGTGTCTCTTAGCCGTGCCATAGAAACAAACATTTACCCAATATAGTTTTCATCAACAGCAAAATAACACAATTTTTACATAAAAAAGGGTTAATGTTCTTTAATTACATTCAATTTCTTAATTTTATTACGCGGGTAGTTTTCTCTCGCCCATACACGCCATAAAATAGTATAGGAATGCGTTGTAAAAACTCTTTTTGATGGTTTAAAGAAATTGAGAGATGCAATACCATTTGATAATTTTATTTCTCAACGTAAAGAATAAAAAGACCCAACTTTTAAGAGTGGTACTCCATCTTATATTTTTATTACAAATTTTGATGATCTGCCGATAATTAACATTGTAAAACAAATTATGAATACATGTTGCATGACGACGCATACAACATATATTCATAAATAGTTAAGTTTCGACTGAAAGGTTTCAAATGATGCACACGTTAACTTAGTGCTCAGCGATTTTAACTGTAATGGGAAATAAACTTGAATAAGCGTTCAAAGGGTCGTAACTCAAAATTATTTTAACACATTATCGACTGAAAACTGTATTTATTCTTTAATGTTAAATTTCTAATTTTGTAAACTAATAGCTTTTGTTTTGTACTTTTACGCTCATTGAGATCGAACTTAGGTTTTTCTGTCGGAGTACCGAAAACACTCGGGCTATATGGGCAAGTATACTTTAAATGTCGTTATTATTTTTGATTATCATTGTATTTAATATTTAATATGGCACTTAAGAATAAAAAACTTTAAATTTGAAAAAGGCTATGTACATCAGAAATAGTAAAGATTCTACCTTTTATGTTTAAATGAACATATTTTGGCGTTTGAGTGAAAATGCTTACAAGTATAATACATAAATCAAGAACAAAAATCAGCATATATTCTTCTTAATCTAAACTTAAAACTTATATTGCAAACTAAAATGATTGCGTGACATTTTAACAGAATTTACATGTGACTTTTCAAAAACATCCATAATTATTATCTTTCCATTTTTTATGCCATAAAATATTGCCCTCCAACGACATTTTGAAACGATTCAATCCTGCAATAAAATTGAATTTTTGATTTGTTTTAATGAAAAATACCATGTTTCGTCTTTTTGACGTTATTTTAAATAACGAACAATAAACATTTCTTCAGTTTTATACACAATATATGTTAGAACATATCGTATACTAGTATACATAAATAACTATTGGATGGAGGTTATTACATGTACTATGAACAAAATGCATATATATTTTCTATTATTCTCAAATGACATATACGATGAAAACAAAATAAGAAATAAAATCATGATAGAACATTTAGAATTGTTGAAAGTTCTGACACTTAATAATAATAATAATAATAATAATAAATGAACCAAATTGAAAGTTAAAATCAGAAGTTCATTATTCATTACTTCAATAAACAACTAGAAAAACTGTGCGCAAAGCTCACTAATATACCCCCTCCTCCTCCCCATTTGATTCCAGAAGTAAAAAAATCAACAACAAAAAAATCTATTCAAATAAAATGTATTATATAATATGATAAAATAAAGTTTGTTTTTTCCTCTGACGTATTTGACTTTACCACCGGTTGTGCATGTTCAACACGGCGAGTGCTTATAACAAGCTAGAGATGCTTACTCTACCGGTGCACCTAATCTCACCCATATTTTTATTGGGTCCGTGTTGTTCATTTGTGTATGTGTGCGTCTATTTTCCTTTCTGTGATGTGCTCCTGTTGTGTCTTTGTTTCTTTGTTTTACTGACGTTTCCACTGCCCATGGATTATTCGTTTAAGACTGACGGTTCGGTTCTCACTTACTTTTAAAATAGCTGTTGCAAAATAGAAATATGTTCTGAACATTCTGTGAAAGTTTCATTGAATTTGAAGTGGTCTAGAAGGAGTTATCGCAACAAATTGTGTACCCTTTTGCGGACGGAATAACGAACGGACAGTTGGACGAACGAACGAACGAAAGGCCACCATGATCACTATATCCCAGCCGCCAACTGGGTAGCACAATAAAGGGGAAATTAAGGGAAAAACAACACCCATGATATTTGTCTTAAAAAATCTGGAACAAACTAAAACAACAATGGTGCAACAATAACTCCAAAACACTTTGAATTCGAAATTTAAAATGTCAAATCTAGCAGCATAACTGACAGACATTTCATCTCTGTGGTAATAGATTTTCTACAATTTTCTACCGCGTCAACTCAATAACCAAAGAATTATTGCGAAAACGATCTTACATTCTGTAAAGCAATTCAATTATTTTCCCTATCCTATAGCAATAAAAATAAAATTTAAAAGTTTTGAAGTCCAGTGTCGTACATACCCATGCAAGTATAAGATAAAAATCATAGTGGACAACTGCCAATAACGTAATTAAACTCGACTCCCACTTTGGCCACACACAGCACCAATCGTTTTTTTACAAAACAATTTACTTAATATCTTATTTTCTGAGAAATACGTAAACCAGCACAACAATTAAATACTGAATCAAGAGGATATCATAGTCAGCGGAAACATACAGACGAAATCAATAACATGGTTAGAAGATCTCGTAATGTGATCAAGGAAGGATAAAATACGACATAAAGTTAAGATCATATCCTGTTTTTATATGCCATCAAATAACACGAAAGAGTTTTTTATTGAACATAAAAAAAACTAGTATACTGAGCAAATGGGGGTAATAACACAATAACGGAAGAGAGTTGTCAAGAGCCGAAGTAAGAGACGAAGAGACAAATCAGTTGGAGACAATCGGGAAAATATGTCGACCACAATGGCCCTGGCTTGGTACAGGCATTTGAAAAGAAATGGTGGGTTAACACTGGTTCTATCGCGCGCCAAAACTTCTCATTCAATATCTAAATATTTAAAAATTTTGTTGTATCTCCCTCATGCATAGCTCTGTCCTTAGCTGAGTTTTGGCTTTTCTTTTTAGATACTTTTTGGTTATTTGCTCTCTATCAGCTTTAATATGATTTTCGGTTAATGGACTTCCAAATGTTTTTTGTTTGATCTGCACTGATGAGACCTAAGTTGTCGAAATGCGCATATGCAGAAAATAAATTAACAGTAACTTCGGTGTTTATTATTAATTGCGGCAGCATCTCAATAGCAATTGCCATTGATCGGTTGTAAGACAGTAAGATGTCTATCATAGCACCTAGTAAAACTGAGGTTGTGAGAGAATTGCTGTGTGGCTGATTGGTTAATGTCATTCTCTAACCCTAAGACAAAACCAATTGAGATCAATGGTACATAGAATGAAAGACCAACAGCGGCAAATAGTTTACGAGAAAATTCCTTGTTGAATCATGTTGATATACATGAATTTTTCAATGTGTAAAAATATTCCTCCAAATATTGGTATTCTGGGCATTCATTTTCATACAGAGACTTAGTTTTGAACAGAACGTTTTTCTCGGTTGTGACGGGTCGCGTGAATATGACTACATATAATTACAATGAAAAAGCGTGGATTCAACGGGAGCAAAAACTAATATAAAAGAAATTAAATCTTGTATTTGCCATTTACGGTTCCCTATTCATCAATTGTATAAATCAACACGAACAAAATCATATCAGGCACCGGGATGATATGGACAGCAAATCTATCATCGATTGAAAACAAATAAAATTTTGAAAGAAAATATTAATATAAAAAACTAAATAACAAAGTTAAAATGTACAAAGTTTTTCTTATTACAGTCATAGGTATGTGTTGATACTCCTCTTTTTTTTCCCTATCCTCTGTATAATGTTACTATCCATCTAAAATGTTAGCAATCTAACATTATAAAGCTTCATAAGTTACACCTATATTTCATTAGTTATAACTAGAGTTTGTTGGAGCATTTACTCAAGTGCAGTGATGTGCTCTATCTCATAATAGCTGTGCCTTGTGTAGACATTCGGTTTCTAGAGATGACTATTTGATGTGTTGAATTTGGAGTGGTGAGAGTTGTCTTTGAAATAATCTTTTGGTATCACAATCATATCTCCATCTTGCACTAAAACAGAAATCATATTTCAATAATTTTTGGGGATAATCCATCAAGAAACAATGGCAGTAGAATACCAAAAGAGCGCAGGATAAGTAATTCAAAAATTCAACGTCCATAGACATTACCTTGACGAGAACAAAGCAAAACCGATGTCACAAGACAATATACGGAAATAAAAATACAAAGCTCAAAACCAAAGAATTCACAATGCAACTCCGATAAAATCCAGCAATTTAGGTGCTCCAGAAGAAAAATATTTTCACAATTTTATTGCAGAAATGCATGCTTTTCTAATAAAACCTTAAATATTTGTTCAGATCGTAAAGTAAGTGAATATTTTACAAAAGGATATAAAGTAAATGAATATGAGACCACAATACATATGTCAAATCCAACTGCAACACTTTTAATGAGCTGTATGTCAAATTATCCCTAATTCACCGTGTTGAACAATATTTATATTTTTGTAGAATTACATAATTATAGAGTCCTTCCTTAAATCAAAATTCTACAATGATCTAACAGGAGTTGCGCTCACAAAGTCGTCTTTGCACAATGTATCAAAGAAAATTCAAAGTCAAATTATCCCCCTTCATTGTGCTGAAAATCATTATATTCCTTCATTCACATCTATCTTAAGTCTCCTTTTTGTGTTAAGTTTGAAATCATGCACATCTGTATTTAGTTGCAATATTTGAAATAAAGAGAAATTGGGCTAAAAAAAACTACGGAAATACGGACGAACTTTCAAACAAATTGATTACTTTTTACCTCATTCTTTTGCGGGGGTATTCACATTATATCATTGCAAAGAAGCCGGGTAAATATGTCAGTTTGTCAGGTTTTTGTATAATGAATATGTTTATGTTAATGTTAATCACAAGTTAAATTTTCATCAGCAAGAGGGTTGAAGAGAAAATATTTTTATCATGCATCTTACCGGAACAAAATTTCTCCAGACAAAAGTTCACAAAAGGACAATAGATTACACCAAATTGGAAAATATTTTATCGTTGTTTTCTCACCAACCGGTAAAGAATATTATCTTCTTACATTGGACTGTTCTTACAGATCAACGATCGGGACTTCTTCCGTAAATGGGTGTTTACAGTGGGAGATGACCCATGTGAGATCGATGCACGCGACCTCATCTCACATCGGTAAATGACTAACCGGACATGTTGATATTTGTGATACAACAATCGTAACCATCACTTAACGTCATAAAACACCTGACGTCACAATGTTAGGAATACTCAAATGGCGACAACGTTGTTCAAACAGTAAAGGTTTCCAGACGTTTTTTTTTTTTTTTTTTTTTTTTTTTTTTTTCGCTTTTACGGAAGAAATAGGTACTTGCATAAGATCAAAATTAAAGATCGGGATATATTTCACTCGTGTAAGAAATTCTACGTCTTTTCCTCTCGTTCCGCTACGCTCCACTCGAGAAAAAGACGAAATTTCTTACACTTATGAAAGATATCCCGATCTTTAATATGACCTTATGCAAGATCCTATTAATCTTTCATGAATGTCAGAAATTCCATCTTTTCTCGAGTGGAGTGCAGCGAAACGTAAGAATAAGACGAAGCATTTCTTAAAGATTTTCTCATCTTTGATTTTGGTCGAATGCAAGTTGCTATATCTTCCTTAAAATACGTCAACAAATATTTGAAAACCTATACTGTGCTAGTAACGTCGTCGCCATTTGAGTGTACTTTGCATTGTAACGTCAAGTGTTTAATCATTTTAGTTAAGGTTACGATTTTTGCATCACAAAAATGAACACTAATGGTTGGTCAATTGGGTCATGAAACGAGGTCGCGTGCATCGATCTTTCATGGATCGTCTCACACTGTAAACCACCATCTACGGAAGAAATAACAAAATACCGAGGTTAGGGAAGAAGTGTTGTTCTGTACACAAAGCTTGAAAATTGATCTCCAAATACAGCTCCGAAAGTCTACAACCTCATAAAAGACGCTAACCCTGTCTTTCTTGCAACGAAAGTGGAATTCTCTGTCTTTATGGATACTCGTATGACCTGTACATGATATATTTTTTGTTCAAGTTTTATTTGTAATTGAAACTCCATTTAACGCAGAAATGATCGTTTTCGATTGGAATATCGCATCTCATTTGTGACAATCATAATTGCAAGCGAAACAGAACTTTAGTATATTCCTCATTCAAAGATCTGTCCTTAGCTAATTTGGTCTTTACATTTAGATCATATTGGTTATTTATTCTCCATCAGTTTTTAAACATCTTCGACTTTATAGTCTTCCAAACGTTTAGATTTTTTCTCTACTAAAGAGACATAAGTTGTCGAAATGTGCATATGCAGAAACGAAAATTACAGTAAGTGTGGTATTTAAATATTAAATTAGCGAAAAATCGTTTAAGGAATCGAGATAATAATTAGAAGCATCTTAATTTACAGTATAAACAGAACTAAAATATAACATAACAGAGGAAGTTCTTTTTTCATACACTTTCACCACCCTTGCTTGTCTGTTTGTCAGTCCTCCTGTCTGTCCAGTCCGTTTGTTCAGAAGACTTTTGTCATGGATACCTCGACTTTCGTATGCATTTATGATTTGATATTTTCTCTGTAAGTTGGATATTATGTTGTTTTGTATATCCAATTTAAGGCGTGTAACTTCTCTACTTCTTCACTGTCGGAAACTTAAATCTTTACTATCATTGTTGTCGTATATTGAACTTTTTTTCTCAAGGATTCTGGCCTTTGTTTAATAACTTTGGTTTCTTTAATAATTTTTTTTGTTTAATAACTTCGGTTTCTTTAATAATTTTTTCCTTGTTGATATAATAATGATGGACAATGATGAGTTTTTCTATGTCTTTTTGTTACACCTGTATCAGTTCGCGTCTTGTTGGCCTATACTATGTTGTATATTGTATTATAATGTCAAAAACAACAAACCAACAATAAAGCAATAACTCTTGTAGAATGCAAAAGAAGATAAGCTTACAAAATGCAATGGTTTGTGTTTAAGGTGCCAAAGCATATGTGCTATTCAATGTTGTAACAGGGTAGTGACAACAGTAGCAAGATATATAGAATAATGGAAGTTTTGTTTTTGATATGAAAATATTGGTGGTCATTAGACGAGCCCACTTGTGGGAGATTTTGTTATTTGAGACAATATTTGAAGTATCAGAAAAAATACTATTGTTCTTTTTATCGGCAATAATCAACTAAATCATTTGAAAGAACAAATTTTGATTGATTGATATGGGGTTAACGTCACTTTCAGCAGTATTTCAGCTATCTCATGACGGTCAGTTTTAGTAGTGGAAGAAGCTGGAGTGCCCGTAGAGAACCACTGACCAAGGGCAGGTAACTGACATACCTTATCACTTACGACTGTAAGTCGAGGGCACCCTTTTTTGTAATGTACAAAGTTGGGCGCGAACTCACACTGCAGTGGTGATAGACTAAAGTGGTTGTATATGTCGTAAAACTACCTTAACCACTCAGCCATCCAGGCCCAACAAATTTTGAAAAACAAATCAATTTTCGAGAATTCGGTGATTTGACTTTTGATAAGTAAAATTATTTATATAATTCTGACGGTCGTTGTAAATGCATATTTCTTTTCTTACATAGACGCGCTGATTGACAAAATAGGAGTGGTCTAAGATACTTTTTGCCAATATTTTGTCGTATTCGGGTAGTAGAAAATACTGGAAATATTTGCCTATCGCTAAAGATAAAAACTCATATCAATTATCTTATCTTTCTCTCTTTCTTTCTTTCTTATACACCTATTTTTAGATTTTAGGTTTATTTCATATTTTTATTTTGTCGTTTTCCATGCACAACAGCCATACAAACCTTCTTATTCTGTCCAATTTATATGACATTAAGCTGTCTCGCAACACATATTTTTATTTTACATATCAGTTATCGATTAATAAAAGTAAATAAGTAATTCGATGCTAACCAGGTAAATATAAAAAAGAAAATTGTCCTTGTAATGCGTCTAAATGTATTATGGGAACTTCACAGAACTTTCAGAACAAAAAGGAAAAATCGATTTCTTGATGATGACTTAAAAATAAAACTACACGATGTATATTCAGTGGAAAATTAATAATGAGAAACCCAAAACAATTTCAAGGGCTAAAATACATTGGACAAAAAGTTAAACATATACATAACAACCCGAACTACAGAAAGCAAATGCCCCCGCTGCCTTTATCCAATGTTTTCCTGATGTGTTTATATTCAAGTTTTGGAGAAGATTTAGCTTCTCTGTTTGTGTCTGTAAGACACGTATGATGTCCCCTCAGTTAAATTTAAAACATAGACATCTAATTTCTAGGCACTTGATAAACAAAATTCAAGAATTTGAATTCACATGACTCCCACAGTTTACTGACACATGTAAAACCATTGAGGAGTTATGAAGAATCAACCCTTAAAATGCACACATTTCAATAAAATGGCCAAGGCACTCATTTCAAGCAAATAGTAAAGGCACGCATTTCAATAAAATGGTCAAGTTCAATTACTTTACCTCACAGGAAACATAAACTTAGGTCATAATCAAAATTGTGACAATATTTACATATGCAGTAAATGCCTAATCCCCGTGTAAGGTAAAATAAATGTAGCTATGATATTTTGGGAGGAGTTCATGGGAATAACAGGTCCAGATAAAATGGCCAATTTTAACTCCCCCCCCCCCCCAAAAAAAAAAAAATTCACAAATTCTGACCAAAATCAAAATTAGCACTATTTTTATTCAATCCACGCTTAATCACTGTGCAAAGTACAATAAATGTAGCTTTTATATTGTGGAATGTGTTGTCCGGAACCAGGTCCAGAACACATTTTGTTAAAATCACAAAGTTCAACTTCCCCTCAAAATCACACATTTTGGTCAAAATCTCAACCATGACATGATGCACATCTTCATTCCATGCCTAATCACAGTACAAAGTGAAAACAAATGTAGCATTAATATTGTTGAAGGAGTTATCGGGAATAACAGTTCCTGAACACAAATTTTGATAAAATGACAAAGTTCCACTACCCCTTAAATCACAAATTTGGTCCAAAACTAAATCATGACAATATGCATATCTTCAATCCATGCCTAATCACTTTGTAAAGTAAAATAAATGTAACATTAAAATTGTGGGAGAAGTTGTCCGGAATAACAGTTCCAGAATACACATTTCAATAAAATGGACAAGTTGAAATACCCCTCAAAATCACAATTTTTAGCCAAATTCCAAACCATGACAATATGCACATCTTCATTCCATACATAATCACTGTACGAAGTAAAATACATGCATTAATATTTTGGGATAAGTTATCCAGAATAACTGGCAAGAGAGACCTCATAATTTATTTTTCAATATTAGGGTTCATATTATTTTCTCCAAATCACCTCAATAAGTGCCCTGTGGTTGCTCATGTGTTGTGTTCTGACCCTTTGCTTACACCAGCAATAAGAACCATATAAAACCCATGTCATTGCATTTGTATTTGAAGGGATATATACCTTATATATTAATTTCCGAAATGGCCATACAGCTCATTAAATTATTGCAGTTTGAGTTATCATATGTGTTATTGTCTCATGTTCATTTACTCCATATCCTTTCGTAAAATACTTATATATGTTGCGTACAGGTTGTGATTTTGTACAAGTTATAACTTGTACAAAAATATTGTTGTGCTGACATCCACACATACTTGACATTATTAAAAACCAACAAAAGTTCTGTTCGGAAATACAAACAAAGACATTTGTGTTCAAAAATTCAAGCCTTGGACTAACGTATTCCATAATATTCCGAAACCAACAACAAGTCAAAATAGTGCAATAAGCTTGCAAACTTTCCATTGATTATTTCACACGAAAATTCTCTAGCAGTATTTGTTTTATGCTAAAATGCACTTACTTTAAGCTTTGGTGAGGACTAAGTTATGATGATGTTAAATATACCAAAAATTTGTTTGAAACATAGATTTAATTTGTCTGAATTCGTGATCAAATGAATATATTCAACATTTTAATATAACTTGTACAAATGTTTTGTACATGTTACAACTTGTACACAACATATACATTAATTTTTGTTTTTATTTTCGGACATCCTAATAAAAAATTTACCCACATCCAATTTTAGAATTTTGTTTAAAAGGGGAACCGGACTTCAACCCCAAAATATGAATCACATAACAAATTATTTTGTTGATAAGATATGACGACAAAATAAGCATTCATAATTTGTAGGCTCATTTCACCTTGCCCTGAATGCAATACAAATTACTACAAATAACAAACAGTGGAATCGATAAGAAATCTAACTGATTAAGTATTGTCATCTATGAATCGCTGGTGTCATAGTGTTACTAAAATATAACGATTTAATTTGTTGAAAAAGAAAAAATTTCACGAAAAGAGCAAATTCAATAAGCATTTTTTTGTTCCGAACACTTTTGGGAAGAGAGTATTGTAACCAACGGTAACGATTTTCTATTTCTAGACGTCAGTATTTTTGCTTGTAATTTGAGGTTTAATTGTTTTTCATACTGAAGCAAATTTTAGGTATTTTTTAACCGATTATTTTTTCCACGAACTATTTTTACAAATCAAGCTTCAATTTTACTAAAAATCAAAAGTTGATCAATATATGCTCTGATTTCTTGGTATATGTTCAAAGTAAATTTGATAAAAGGTACACTCTGATTGTCCACAATGTAAGGTTTTAACAAGGAACAAGATAAATTAATCCTCAGAACACTGACATCGTTGTTATAAGTTTGATATATACTGTGTCTGACGTGTATTTTTTCTGAATATTTTTGTTCTATAAATCAAATTTGAATTAATATTTGGTCAAGATCTGATAAAAAATCTAATCGATCGAGTAAAATAAATTGATCATCTGTGAGCAGGTAAGTAAAAATATTTTGGTTCTGAAAATGAGACATAAATATCGTAAAACATATGGATCCTATAGTGAAATCTAACATGAAACTGACTCCTGTCACCTTTACTTGTCACCTGTGCGTTCCGTTAGCTTTCTTAAATTTGATATTTAATGATAAACAAGATAATTTTCGTACCCTTGTAAACTTCCTTGAAATAAAATATTTTGTTGGCAGTTGTATCGTTTTATCTTGATTTAGTCCACATTATACAGACTTCTTTTGGATAATGGTGTTCTATATTATTTGATTTAAATGCTGATGAGAGGTTACTCCTTGAAACACGGGTACAGCATAAAGAAATTTACTGATTTTATGTAACTTTTTTGGGTTTTTTTTTTTTGTATTTTGAACAATTGGGTCGATGCCACTGCTGATGGACCGGAGGTCCCCGAGGGTATTCACCAGCCCAATAGTCAGACTTGTCAGATATGAAAATTTCACCTGGTGTGTGATAGATATTTACTGTTTAATCAAAATTCGAACCACTTAACAATACTGTGGCTTCATTCCTTGTATGGCACTCCAAGATGTCCTTGGTACTGGATTTGGCCTCCTATTTCGATATTTTTGGACATGAGTACTTCTTTTTGGACAACTTTTTGGTAATGGGTTTCCATATTATTTGATTGTAATGCTGCTGATGAGAGGTTACTCCTTGAAACATGTGTACAGCATGACGAAATTTACTGTTTTTATGCAGCTTCGGTTTTTTTCTTGGTATTGTAATCTAAATTGTATGGGGTAATAACATTATTACCGGACAGAGTCGTCAAGAGCCGAAGTCCATGAGAAAAAAAGACAAATGAAGTGGCTAATTTGTCGAGCGCAAAGGTCCTGACTTTGAACAGGCATTTAAAAAAAAATGGTGGGTTAAACCGGTTTTATGGCATGCTAAACCTCCCCTTCAATTGCGGCAGTATCCGGAAGCAACTTAACAGGAATTCTTATTGAAAGGTGGTTGACAGTTAAAAGAAATGATCACCCCAGTATTAAGTAAAAAGTGAATCTTGAATCAGAGTTCGACCGAAACCTCAAATTTTTCTACAGAAGTGATATCTATTAAAAAATTTTTAATGATCGTATGAGATGGAATTTTTGAAGCTTTGATTAAAACAGCGGTCTAATGAGAAAGTCTGTACAATTTATGCTAGGTCTCGCCTAACGAAACAACTGTGAAACATACACTCCGTAAGCAGGAGAAGCCAAAATATTACTGTCCATTTATAATTTTGAAAATCAAAATCGTCCCTTTTGTCGTAAATTGTGAGATGACAATTTTTGTCAACTTCGAGATGTAAGTATCTCGTTAGTATGAAGTGTAGCCTCTTTGTAGCCATTAACGTAATTTATCAATATAAAATGTGGGAACCTAGTAGAAGCTAAAGCATTAAAACATGTTAATGGAAGCAAAACCAAGGAAAGTGTTACGATTCAACTTTGAAAACTGTTTGTATGATAAATATACTGAATAAGTGTTTGTATCCATGAGATATCCTTGAAAGATACACCTACCCCAACCCTTCTCATTCCAAAAACATATCCGACCTTGGATATGATATAATAAAAAAAATGCGAGATGTTTGATCATTAAACGTAATTTCTTTTACTTTACACTTTTATTCACGAAGTAGATATTATTTCGGGTAAACAATGCATGCGAATTCTCGATTTGTCTCTACCTTTTCAAGTAAACATAAAATGAATGTTTGAAATGATTTTTTCAAGGGTTTATTTTGTAACCTATATTCTATGCATCTATAATTTTTAGCGCAACGTTATAGTTGTGTAAGAATGCAAATGTTTTCTATTTTCCATTCGAAAAAAAAATTTTGATTCAAACTTACATAGTTCACTGACTGCTGCATCCATCGTGACGCCATTGCGGTATGGCGAGAAAAGGAATTTATACAAAATGCTTGCAATTATACCTCCGAGGATCGGAGCTATCCAATAAACCTACAAAAAGAAAATACTGAAGTGTACTGAATCCTTTATATAAATGAACAAGATGTGTTTGTGAAACACTATGCCCCCGGCAGCAACCATGTCTACCATACAAAATAAATACTAAAATTACAATCACTAGAAATTAAGATTAAGTAGACATTTGTACTAAGCTCCATTAGATCTATCCGCATATAGAATATCAAGCCTCTTGCAATTGTAATTTGCGAGCTAAAAGCAAAATCTAATTTTGACCTCTGTGACCTTGACCTTTGACCTGACCTTAATGAAATTTGCATAATGATATTCAGCTTTATATGATCAATATACATGCCAAACATCTGGTTGGAAAAAAAATCGGCAATGTTCAAGTTTTCAAATTTTCACTCAGTAACCTTGACCGTTGACCTGACCCAAATATTTTTTTTGGTGGATTTGTATTAAGCTTCATTAGATTTATTCACATACAGAATATCAAGCCTCTAGCAATTGTAATTAATGAGCTATAGCAAAATCTAGATTTTGACCTTTTGACCTCTGTGACCTTTACCTTTTACCTGACCTTAGTGAAATCTGCATAATGCTGTTCAGTTTCATAAGACCAATATACAGGCCAAATATGAAGGTCATATCACATCTGGTTGAAAAGATATGGGCAATGTTAAAGTTTTTGTGAAAGATTTCAATTTTGCACTCGGTGACCTTGACCTTTGATCTGACCCAAATTTTTTCGGTGGATTTGTATTAAGCTTCATTAGATCTATTCACATATAAAATATCAAGCCTCTGGCAATTGTAATTAACGAGCTATAGCAAAATCTAGATTTTGACCTTTTGACCTCTGTGACCTTGACCTTTAACCTGACCATAGTGAAATTTGCATAATGATGTTCAGCTTCACATGATCAATACACTTTCCAATTATGAAGGTCCTATCACATCTGGATTAAAAGTTATGAGCCAGGTTAAAGTTGCGGACAGACAGACATACAGACAGACAGACAGGACAAAAACAATATGCCCCGATCTAAAGATCCAGGGACATAAAATGTACTTAAATTTATGTATTTTGCAATACAGGATGTAGTCTTCAGTCTTAATACGGGACTTTCGAGATAGGAACTCTCTTGTAATTTAAGGCGGAAACGGTCGCCAGTTAGAAGCAATACTGGATTTCTAAACATATTGAAATGAATATATACCACATAAAAAACAAACTATTTATGAAATTGAAGTGCATTTAAAATTTACCTTTATGACAATTCTTTAACTAAATTTTAATTGACGAAAAAAATTAACCTGAAGCGCTACAAATCGATTGCATAAATCACCCTTAGCTAAACAGTGTTAATTAATTAGTGATTCCCTCTCAAGGTATTGATAAATTGTTTATTTTTTTCGTATAATCATAGATTTGTTTCCGGAGTGAAAACGACTCAAAAGTCCCGTATTTTGAAATATTAAACATTAAACATAATATTGATGTAATAAACGTAATTTTAAGAATTTTATGAACAGTAAGTATAAAACGTTCAAAAGAAGTAATTTTGACCCAATTATTGGTAGTGACATACTTCACTATCCGCTATCTGGCTTGTTTTAGACTAACCATCTTCAGCATCGACTAAAGGGATTGTAGCTGAACTAGTTGCAATACAATGTTTACGTGCAATCAATAAAGAAAACCTTCAAGCAATGGTAAAAAAATGTCACCTGTATTGAAAATATCGTTGCACGTCTGTCCATAAAAGGAATATTATTTTCTTTTTCTTTTTTCTATTTGATATAAATTTACTTTACCCAGAGGTCTTGAAAACTATCTGAAGCAACAGCACTTCCCATTGTTCTGGCTGGGTTCATACTTGCACCAGTATATTCAATCTGAATTGAAAATATTTCTCTATGTATTAATAAAAGAAAACACTAAGAAAAGTATGAAAATAATTCGATTGTTGGAGCAACATTTTTTTAACGACTTTAAAGTAATCCATATAAAAAAACTTCTCCTTGAATAATTATTTGTCATATCTTCAAATAATGTGCCTGAAAAAGGGAAAATCTCCGTAAATTGAACTTGTCCGCACATTACCAGCTACAGATTCTGTAAAATACTGCCAAAATTTTTATAACATGATCAGTTACAAATTGTCAAAATACCAATTTATCAGATTGAAAAGCATAATATTTAGTAACTTGAAATTAACTTTCTGCATACACAACATTTTGTTAATTTACGTTGGGCGTTAGATCAAATTCATCCAATGCAGCAGTTAGAGGAGAGTTAGGAAAATTCCGACTCTTTATTTAGTATTATTTAATATGCTTAAATAATGGCATAGACTTGAAAATGGACTCAGTACTAATACTCTTTTAAATGAATCTTTTATAGAGTTCAAAAATCTGGGAAAAGATACCAAGGAATTATATGTTGGATGTATAAAAATTATGTTAAGAATATCTGTTCTTTAATAATAAACAATTTAAAGCTAATTATTTAATAAATAAGTGCAAAGACTTGTTAAAGAATCAATTTAGAGCTATTTGGTGAAAGAGCATTAATGAAAGTGTCAAGCACAGGGAGGCTGGTAAACAAGAGGCTCTCAAGAGCCTGTATCGCTCACCTGGACAATGGCTGACATAGATAAAAGGCATTTCCAATAGGAAAAACGAAACATAAAATTTAGCAGAATACTTTTTTCTTCTAAAATTACAGTATTCTTGTTTGGTTCCCATGGCAACCGAAAGATCCACCATCCATTACAACCCATAACAGAACACCATTCAAAAAAAATTTGGGCAGGGGTTCCCCTTATAATTAAAGTAATACATAGTGCTGAAATTAAAACATACAGACCACTTTAAAAGGGCCAATGTAAAAACTATGTTCCAGATGTACGGACCTACCAGATACATTTTTTGGATGGGACCACCTAAGGACCATTGTGGCTAAGTTTGGTTCTAATTGGACTGGTAGTTTCTGAGAAGAAGATCTTTGAATGTTTTTTTCCTAGGGTCCAATGTTAAAACTATGTTCCCGCTGGCGGCCATCTTGGATTAGGTACAGACCTGTCGGATACCTTTTTTGAAGGAACCATCTAAGGACCACTGTAACTAAGTTTTGTTATAATTGGATGGGTAGCTTCTGAGAAGAAGATCTTTGAATGTCTTTCCCATAGGGTCCAATGTTAAAACTATGTTCCCCGCTGGCGGCCATCTTTGGGTAGGTACAGACCTGTCGGATACCTTTTTTTGAAGGGACCATATAAGGACCATTGTGACTAAGTTTGGTTATAATTGGACTGGTAGTTTCTGAGAAGATCTTTGAAAGTCTTTTCCATAGGGTCCAATGTTAAAACTATGTTCCCCGCTGGCGGCCATCTTGGATTAGGTACGGACCTGTTGGATACCTTTTTTGGAAGGGACCATCTAAGGACCATTGTGACTACGTTTGGTTATAATTGGACTGGTAGTTTCTGAGAAGAAGATCTTTGAAAGTCTTTTCCATAGGGTCCAATGTTGAAACTATGTTCCCCGCTGGCGGCCATCTTGGATTAGGTACGGACCTGTCGGATACCTTTTTTGGAAGGGACCATCTAAGGACCATTGTGACTAAGTTTGGTTATAATTGGACTGGTAGTTTCTGAGAAGAAGATCTTTGAGTGTCTTTTCCATAGGGTCCAATGTTAAAACTATGTTCCCCGCTGGCGGCCATCTTGGATTAGGTACTGACCTGTCGGATACTTTTTTTGGAAGGGACCATCTAAGGACCATTGTGACTAAGTTTGGTTATGATTGGACTGGTAGTTTTTGAGAAGAAGATCTTTGAATGTCTTTTCCATAGGGTCCAATGTTAAAACTATGTTCCCCGATGGCGACCATCTTGGATTAGGTACGGACCTGTCTGATACCTTTTTTGGAAGGGACCATCTAAGGACCATTGTGACTAAGTTTGGATATAATTGGACTGGTAGTTTCTGAGAAGATCTTCGAATGTCTTTTCCATGGGGTCCAATGTTAAAACTATGTTCCCGGCTGGCGGCCATCTTGGATTAGGTACGGACCTGNCGGATACCTTTTTTGGAAGGGACCATCTAAGGACCATTGTGACTAAGTTTGGTTATAATTGGACAAGTAGTTTCTGAGAAGAAGATCTTTGAATGTCTTTTCCATAGGATCCAATGTTAAAACTATGTTCCCCTCTGGCGGCAATCTTGGATTAGGTACGGACCTGTCTGATACCTTTTTTGGAAGGGACCATCTAAGGACCATTGTGACTAAGTTTGGTTATAATTGGACTGGTAGTTTCTGAGAAGATCTTTGAATGCCTTTCCCATAGGGTCCAATGTTAAAACTATGTTCCCCGCTGGCGGCCATCTTGGATTAGGCACGGACCTGCCGGATACCTTTGTTGGATGGGACCATCTATGGACTATTGTGACTAAGTTTGGTTATAATTGGGCTGGTAGTTTCTGAGAAGAAGATCTTTGAATGTGTTTTCCCATAGGGTCCAATGTTAAAACTATGTTTCCCGCTGGCGGCCATCTTGGATTAGGTACGGACATGAGGAATACAATTTTTAAAGGGGACCACCCAAGGACTATGGTGACCAAGTTTGGTTCCAATTGGCCCAGTGGTTTCAGAGGAGAAGATCTTTGAATGAAAAGTTTACGCCGGACGGACGGACGACGGACGGCGGACGCCAAGTGATGGCAAAAGCTCACCCTGGCATAGCCAGATGAGCTAAAAACTACGAACTGAGTGTAAGTTTAAAAACAAATTTAAAATGGAACTATATTTAATTCTTGGTACAAAAAGTCAGAGCTCGACACAAATATTAACAAAATTTAGAATTAATGCCCATGACTTGAATATTGAGATAAGCAGATATATTAGTTTAAATGTTGAGGATCGTTTTTGTCCTCTATGTAAAGATCTATAGAGGATGAAATCCATTTTCTTTTGAATTGCACAAAATTATCGCCAAAAAGAAATTACTTTTTGAATAGAACAAAACAAATTTATATGAACTTTAATCATCTGTCTACTGAAAATAAATTTATCTGGTTGATGAGCTCTGAAGATCCAGACCATTTGTATAATTCACAGTAACTTCGGTATTTAGTTATTTATTTCAACTATCAATCCATCTTACTGAAGAACGCAAGGCTTTACCAACCCAGTAGTCAGTAGTTCGATGCTGACCCGAAAATCGATTGTATTAAAACCTTGCAATATCTAAATTTGCAAAATTTTGTTTAAACTAAGGAGTATCTCCCTCATGCATACCTCTGTCCTTAGCTGAATTTTGGCTTTTCTATTTAGATCCTTTTGGTTATTTGTTCTCTATCAGATTTAACATGTTTTTGGTTAATGGACTTCCAAGTGTTTTGGTTTTATCTGCACTGATGAGACATAAGTTGTCGAAATGCGCATATGCAGAAAATAAATTAACAGTAACGTCGGTATTTTGTTATTTATTGAGTACCAGCGGTGATATTGGAACTTGTTCCTCCTGATATATTATGTTTTCTGTGTCTCCTATGGGCAACATCTAACATATGTTTTACAATTCCACAATATCATATTGCATAATATTTATCATGAGTCCATTATTTTATTTTATTATTATTATTATTCAGTTCTGTATTTTTGTCTAAAAATCATCACAATTCAATGTAAATCAATATTTTTCTCCGTTTGTTCTTTATGTTCTTGTAATTATTATGTCCGTTTTGGCTCCTTGATTGGAAATAAAATTTTTCTTATCATATCTTATGGCCATTTCAACAACTTCTGTCTCTTGAGTGGGGATCAAAACATTTGGAAATCATAAACCACAACTTTTAAAACTTTGATAGAGAACAAATAACCAAAAAAGGACACACTCATGTTTTACTTAAATGGTTTTATAGTGATATTTTATATATTTATTATAATTGTTCAATTGAATTAACAGTTCTCGCCACAATAGAGCTGAAATGTTGCTGAAGTTGGCGTTAAACATCAACCAATCAATCAATCAGAGCCATGTTTGAGGGAAATACTCCTTAATTTTAAGTAAAATCTTTTAGACTTATGATATTGCAATTTTCAAAATAATCGAGTCAGTACTGAAATACTGAAAAATTGAAATTATTTTCTCTGTTAAGTTTTGTTGTATATTATGAACTTTAATTACTCTAATTACTCTAATTACTTTAATTATTGGAAAATAAAATTTATCTATCATATCTTATGTTATCATATAGCCATTTCAACAACTTATGTCTCTTTAGTGGGGATCAAAACATTTGGAAAACCATAAACCACAACTTTTAAAACTTTGATATAGAACAAATAACAAAAAAAGATCTAAATGTAAAGACAAAATAAGCTAAGGGCAGATCGAGCAATGCTTGTGGGAAATACTCCTTACTTTTATACTTTTGATAATTCAAGTTTCAAAACAATCGGGTCAGCGCTGAAGTACTGAACTGTTTGAAATTATTTTCTCTGTTAAGTTACGTAGTATATTATAAGCTTTCAAAATGTAGCCGAAATTACGATGAAATATAATTTTTACTGTAGTACAGTGGAAGTCGCGACAACGCGAGCAAATATATATATACACTCGGTTAGTCTCGTATGCGTCATTTTTAAACCTATTTATATTGCAATACTAACTAATTAACCTTACTAATGGCATATTATTATTACTTTTACTATCATTGTTGATATTATTCATTCAATTTGACTTAGATTGACAAAATATTGTTCAGCATATATTATGTTGCTTCTAGTTGCTTAACGTCCTAAACTTGTTTTCGGGCAATTTTTTGAAATTAAATTTTATTCAAACACTGTAACACTGTAAACATGGTGCATTATCATCGAAAATGACTAGCTAAAACAGATTATAAAATTGATGGCACACCATTAAGCTTTACTTATTGCATATTTTTTTTACAGTTGCAAGTGTATGACCGACATTACACCGTTTCAGGTTCATTAAATGACGATGAAAAAAACAGAAATAAGCATTTGCGTAATTATGAAAATCCATTTATGGAAATGTCAAATCGATATAAGAAAAGTCCAATTAATGTCAAGACGGAGAAATTTTCTATAAAAAGGAAGAAATGACATCGTGTAATTATAGAAAGACTAAACTACAAATTAAATTTATACAATTTATTTCTTACTTATGGAAATTGATAGATATTATTTATTATGCTATTCACAAAACCTAGGTATGCAAACTACAAGCACTTCATAATATTTATGGTACAGAAAATATTGTATATCAACTAAGTCTATTGGTCAATCATGGTAAAAGTATGTCATTTTCATGTGTAAGTAATTTTGGGTTCTTAACAATTTGTCAGCCACCACTGAATGTTTTGTGATGAAACCTTTACCATTTTTATTTAAAACAAAAACTTCGACACTTGTTTATGTACATATACCCACGATGTAATGTGCAGGCAAAGAAACTCAATAAAAATCATAAAAACCGTTGCAAAGATCTTATTTTATTGTCAAGTAAAATCCTAACTATATAGCCACCATTTTATGTTCAGAAACATACCTAAACATACATTTAGCATGTTCTGGGCACAAACTTAATATTAAAACCATAATTTAATGGTCAGAAAATACCTTAACATGAGGACCCATTTTCATGTTCAGTTAAAAACTCAAATATATTCAGTTTTATTTTTACGTACAAACCTCAATATTAGACCACTAATTTTATGTTAAGAGTAAAAACCGTTACCTTAGATACCTTGATAAGCGTAGAATTTCCCTATCATTTATTTTTTCAATATTTACAGTATAAACAAATCTTTAAATATTTTTGACATGTTTTTACCGTAACAAGAAAAACTTGATTAAGTATATGGTTTGCCCAAACGGTTCTCCTTATAAATATAGTTCATGAACATTTTGAATGATTTTTCCTAATGTTAAGTTCTATGTAGTATAAACCTTTGTGAAAGAAAGCAGGAAATAACATACTAAATTTTGATAGTTTAAATGAAAGAGCAGTGCTCCGAAAAGAATGTAGGTGGTGTACGTGATAAAAATATGGCTCAAGTATGCCTGGTATAAAGCTCTGTTGGAATAAAATAATAAGTCCTTCAATTACCGAAAGCCGATTCTATTTGAACCCTTACAATATCTAAATTTTTGTAAATTTTATTGAAAACTAAGCAGTATTCCCTTCATGCAAAGCTGTGTCCTCAGCTAATTTTGGCTTTACATTTTGATCATATTGGTTATTTGTTCTCTATCAGTTTTTAAACATTTTTGATTTATGATCTTCCAAACGTTTAGATTTTATCTGCACTAATGAGACATAAGTTGTCGAAATGCGCATATGCAGAATCTAAATTCACAGTAACTTCGGTATTTAGTTATTTGTTACCACAGGGTCGATGCCTCTGCTGGTGGAATGTTAGTCCACGAGGGTATTCACCAGCCCAGTAAACAGTATTTCGGTGCCGACCCGAAAGTCGATTCTATTTGAAACCTTACAACATCTAAATTTTTGTAATTTTTTATTGAAAACTGAGGAGTATCTCCCTCATGCAAAGCTCTGTCATTGGCTGACTTTTGGCTTAACATCTAGATCATATTGATTATTGGTTCTCTATCAGTTTTTAAACATTTTTGTCCCCCCGCCGCAGTTATGGAGTTTTGGGACTTTGACCAAAATCATGACTCCGTTTTATCAAAAAATTGACCTTGTAATATAAGCGCTCTCATGCCTACAAATTTTGACGGATTCTCATGAAATGTATACCAAATGTTTATACCACTAATTTTTCTCGGTCAAGTTCGAAAATCAATCTCGGTCGATACTTTTTGACGGAGTTATGGGACTTTGACCAAAATAACGACATAGTTTTAGCAAAAAAATGACCTTGTAAGCGCTCTTATACCTACAAATTTTGACGGATTCTCATGAAACTTATACCAAATGTTTATACAACTAATACCTTGGTCAAGTTTTAACATCAGTCTCGGTCCATACTTTTTGACGGAGTTATAGGACTTTGACCAAAATAACAACACAGTTGTAGCCAAAAATTGACCTTGTAAGCGCTCTCATGCCTACAAATTTTGACGAATTCTCATGAAATTAGAAATGCCGGGCGTCCGTGCGTGCGTCCGTCCGTCACACTTTCTTGTAAGCGCTCTCATGCCTACAAATTTTGACAGATTCTCATGAAATTTATACCAAATGTTTATATCAATAATACCTCGGTCAAGTTCGAAAATCAGCCTAGGTCGATACTTTTTGACGGAGTTATGGGAATTTGACCAAAGTAATGACTCCGTTTTATCCAAATACTGACCTTGTAAGCGCTCTCATGGCTACAAATTTTGACAGATTTTCATGAAATTCATACCAAATGTTAATACTACTTATACCTTGGTCAAGTTGGAACATCAGCCGTCGTCGATACTTTTTATATCCCCTCATATTTAATTCTGTAACAGCCCTGAATGTTTGGAAATATTGCAATTTCATATACAGTATACTAGTATATTGCTTCAGGGGCGGGGGCCCAGGGATTCTATTCTTCTTGATTTATGATCTTCCAAACGTTTATATTTTATCTGCACTGATGAGACATAAGTTGTCAAAATGCAGAACCTAAATTTACAGTAACTTCGGTATTTAGTTATTTAATATTTACCATCAAACTTTTACTTATTTAAGGAGTACAGTCTTGCTTTACAGAGAGGAGGTTGTTCGAGTGCTTGAAACATGAATGACATTTCATAGTATACGTTTAAATTGATTATATCTTACTTTATAATACAATGTTGAGAATGAAAAAACGCCTATGTTTTGTACTGTAAGGAACATGTACGTGTATGGTAACATTAACCCCTCTTCATTCTGTGGTGTTACTTTATTTTCATATTTACGGGATGACTGCCATTTTAGCATGTTTTCAAAGGGACGTTACCTGCTAACAAATGACGACCTGGTTTTCGGTCTCATTTGGTAACGAAAGGTCCGTAAACATTTTTCCTGGAAACTGATACGATTGTCACTTCGGTTAGTACCCAATAAACTTGAATTAATTTATCTTAAATGATAGATATTTCTTTATACTGCTGCTCCTTGAACGACAAAACTCTTAACCAGACTGTGGGTACGGTAGGGTACATCCCTTAGGTGAAATATAATAAAAACGGAGTCAAATACTCAATGAAGAGATATGGAGTAAATGCACTTGAGACAAAGTCTCTACGAATACATGGTAAAAACAAACAATGAAACATAGTTTTTTGTTGTTTTTCTTCATCTTAAAGTCAGCACGAGACCTTCATTGTCGAGATATGAAATTAGTATGAAAATGGTCTTTGTCACTCATGGAAAAATACTGAAATATTTATACATGCACTTATTTCTTAAGAACAATTGACCATTTTGACAAAATTTTATTATTACTTCTAAGTATAACCTGTATAAACAAATAAAGGGATATGGAGTACATTTACATGGGACAAACTCCCTATAAAAAACATGGTAAGATTAAGCAAATGGAACAACACTTTCGTTGTTGTTCTTAATCTTGAAGTCACCATGATGCCTTCAACAAAGAGCAAACACATTTTCCTCATAGTAAGTTCAAGATGGCCCCTAGCACCGGTTTAAGCGGACTTCACTTGCTACATCAATCCCCTGTTTTACATCATTTTCGTCAAGGATGCGGGGTTGACAACAAGCACAACATATCAGGCAAAGTACTGTTACAAACACTGTCATCCGTTGCCCGATAAAGGAACCCATTTAAACAAGCACTGTATGTTCTTTTCACATTAATCAATTAGAAAGAAAGGTGTTGTTAAAACACCACACCTACCACTTACCCCAGCGAGATGTAAAAGTGCAATTGTTAGCCCGATAGCTACAGATACCATGCCTGCATCGGCTCTGTTTGAATCTGTTGTAGCAACTATGACAAATATGAGGACAAATGTTAGTATTACTTCCACACCGAATCCTTGTCCGACATTCAGGTTACCAGCAATTGCTGTCACCCCCAAATTACCATGGAATGCAGATGGTGTGATTCTGAGAGAAAAACAAATGTTGCTGTATACACAGAATTAAAATATTAGCATTACACAATACATTTATTTGTTTGTGTTTTTCTTTTGTCTTTCATTACTAGTTTTCTTTTGCATTTCCTTTATTATTGTAGTTTGTGGTTGAAATTATCTGCAAATTGCATCTTTATTTTATTTATTTTACTTATGGTTAACGGACACAACAGCTACGCCAACAATGCCAAAATGCAATCCTTAATTTTGTATGTAACGGAAATGATATAGACGATGTTTGTCCACCGTAGAACATTTATACGCATTGCACTTATATTCTACTTGATAATCTGTCTTATATACAATTAAGCCCTTGCTGCCGCTTGTCATTTAATTACAATGGATACATTGTATTTCATGTGTATACATTGGCTTCCGTTAAAAAAAAACCCACTGTCAGTTTAAACCCCAACATATTCTAAAGGGTAATAATGTATTTCGATCATTTCTTTGTGAAATACAAAATACAACACAGTAGTTTTGAAACACATGTTTTGTTTGTTTTGACATCAAAACATTCTATGTTTACATATTCTGTAGTTTATTATCTTATTTGTATTGATGAGACATAAATTGCTGAAATTTTCGTTGAAAAAAAAAACTGTAATGATGTGCACTTTCTAACACGTGTTTCCACGACACGGGTATGAACATCATCCGAAAACTTCAGTAACTAAGGTAATGAGAAAAATATAAACATTCATTAATGAAAAGTCTTAAAAAGTATGATCGTTTTCCATTAGTTTTCAAAGATCTTTAATTAATTTTTCCGTATTTCAGGTCGATAATTGAGTACAAATAAATCTTAGGTTCCAAAGATGTGCGATAATTGTATATCCCATAAGGTCATGCTTCTGTATAATTATGAGCAAATAACTAAATACGAAGTTACTGTGAATTTAAATTATGCATATGCGCATTTCGACAACTTATGTCTCTTCAGTGCAGATAAAATCTAAACGTTTGGAAGACCATAAAATCAAATATGTTGAAAAACTGATAGACAACAAATGCCCAATATGATCTAAAAGTAAAGCCAAAATCAGCAAAGGACAGAGCTTTGCATGAGGAAGATACATTTGTACTCCTTAGTTTTCAACAAAATTTTCAAAAATTTAGATATTGCAAGGTTCGAAATACAATCGGCTTTCGAGTCAGCACCGAAGTACTGACTACTGGGCTGGTGAATACCCTCGGGGACTAACAGTCCACCAGCAGAGGCATCGACCCAGTGGTAATAAATAACTAAATACCGAAGTTATTGTGAATTTAAATTCTGCATATGGGCATTTCGACAACTTATGTCTCTTCAGTGCAGATAAAATCTAAACGTTTGGAAGACCATAAACTCAAATATGTTGAAAAACTGATAGAGAACAAATGCCCAATATGATCTAAAAGTAATGCCAAAATCAGCTAAGGACAGAGCTTTGCATGAGGGAGATACAGTATAACTCCTTAGTTTTCAACAAAATTTTAAAAAATTTAGATATTACAAGGTTTGAAATACAATCGGCTTTCTGGTCCGCCCAAGTACTGACTACTGCGCTGGTGAATACCCTCGGGGACTAACAGTCCACCAGCAGAGGCATCGACCCAGTGGTAACAAATAATTGAATACCGAAGTTACAGGTCATTCTGGTAAAACGCTTTTGGTATAACTTATGAATTTCATGGTCTAAATTTAAGTGTTTGTCACAATTTACTTGTAACTTTTAAAAAATTGTGTTGTGATTAAAACAATAAAAGCAAAAATTGAGAGATAGTTAGGTAAAATGATACAATTCAACTGAATAATCAAAGAAGAAACCTTAAAAAGGCATAATAATGACTTGGTCAGATGTAGCAGACAATTCAATTTTAACAATTCTGTCATTCGAAATTTGTTTTATTGGTTTGATAAAATCATAATTGATATTTTGCCACCTGATCAAATATAGCAAAAATGTTTCGTATTTTTTTTTTATTTTTGTGATACCAACTTTACCGAATGAAAACATAGCAGATTTTTTCTATAATTACTTATTTGTCAATTAGACCATTTACATATAAAAGAAAAAAACGTATGAACTTTCATTACTAATATTTTGGTTAAAAAAAATTAAATATAATTGATTAACACTCACCCTTTAAGTATTAGTCCACCAAGAATCCCTCCAACGGTTTGAGCAACAACGTACAGTAATGCACGGATTGGTGTGACCACGCCAATTGCTGCCAGTGCTAATGACACTGCTGGATTTATGTGTCCCCCAGATATATGACCAAACATTTGAATTAAAGCCATTATAGCTATTCCAAAGGCAAATGCAATCTATAAATGGATAATTAAGTTTATAATTGGTACCTTTAATGTTAGCATTAGTTACAATGTACCAAGGAACTGCACAACAAAAAAAAACAAAATAAAAAACAAAGACAAACGTAAAAAATGATAGGAACTCGGGACAGCCGGAGTAGGTACAAAAGCCAGGGTTAAACCGGTAACCTCCCTTTTCTTTCATTTTGATAATACAATGATAAAAGGAAAGACAAAATATCAGATATCTTTCGATATAAATTTTAGGTATAAGACAAAGTATACAATATATTCTCTGTAATGGTAATTTTATTCCATAAATCAACAGATGGGTGCTCACCTAATCGGGGACGGGGAAACTAATGTCGAAGCTCATCTTAACATTAAGATAAATGTTAGGATTTTGACCACAAATTGCCATACTTCCAGCATATGGAGTAGCAGAATAGCTGGGGTTTTTTTTGCCCGTTATGATACGGTGACTTAGTCAACAGGGCTAAACTTCTTTCTCAACCACCTTTGCCACCATAATGTCCAACCACTGTTACTGCAGGAGCTGCACGATGCCTTGCGTTTTTCTTACATAACTATTTTTCAGTGGAGTTTATAACCGTTCACTACTTTCAGAATGGCAAGTGACCGACCATTTAACTTGAAGGGGGACTATGGTATTTTTCTAAAAAAAAATATTTTGGAGCTGATTTTATGTGAAAAAAATACTTTGGCTGCCAAAATGATGCAAAAAGAATTTTCTGAAGGAGGCTTTCTGTTCATAAATAATGTTAATTTTGAAAAAAATATTTTGTCGATACACGTGAAAAAAATAAATAAATTTTTTCGCGCGATAAAAATTTTCTATCCAGAAAAAAACCCATAACCCCCCCCCCCCTTTCAGGTCGTTCCCTAAATATAAGTGTTCTTCTGCCGTTTATTGATAGCAAATACCTAGGTAAGTGAAAGTTTAGTTTCTGTGATGGTTATTTGGACAGCTGACAATGTGTGTCTCTTCAGTGCAGATTAAATCGAAACATTTAGAAGACCATGAACAAAAACATTTAGGAGACCACTAACAGAAACATTTTTAAAAGTTGAAAAGGGACAAATTTCCTGTAATGATTTTTAGTAGCAACGTCTGTTTTGACAGAGCAGCAATGTGTATATAGATCAGTTGATATAATGTACCGAGAGAAGTATTCTTTCGTACGAGAAATTTTCTTTCTTTCTATTTTCTATTCTATGACTTAGCCAGTGGTAAAATTTGGTGGTGACCAGGAAACGGATTTTGTTAGGAATCTTAAAATATTTAAATATACATTTATAGTTTTAAAGCCGTCAAGAAACTCAGCGTATAGGTATCCAGTTGTTATTAATTGCACGACTATTTATTTCAGATTGAAAATAAAAAAAAAACATTATTTACTTATGTAAATACTTTATGAAAAGCAGACGGCAGTATATTGCAAATACCGAATACTGACTATAATTCTTCCTCGACAGACATTTTGACTTTTTTTAACATTTTAGCGTAAGTTTTAACAACACGTAATTTTGAGTTTTCAGTACAAAATTCCTTATATTATAACCCGCTCTCGTTCTATAATTACAAGTCAATGAACTTAGATTAAGCAAATCTTTTCCTAGCGTCATATGAGAAAATACGTCATGGGTCTGTCTTTTAAATTGACTGTGTTGATCATGTTTTGATGAAGAGTGGGCAAAGTAAAGCTCAGAGATGGAACTCGAACTGTATTTTTTATCGATCAAGAAGTCATTCGCTTGAAAGTTTTACCGTATTTTGTACTGTCACGATGGAAGTAATATGTTTGAAAAAGAAAAGGAAATGTGGTAAATGTCAAGGAGACAAGATCCGATATCCAGGTTAAAGCTACCCAAAACAAAGCATCTAGGGTGACACCGTACTGTCTTCAACACAGTGAGGAACCTCACACCATATAGCAAGCCCTAAATGGCCCCAAAAAGGTAAAAAGGTGAATAAATCGATGGAAACAAACCACATCTAATAACCCAAATATCAAGAAACTAAAATTTTATAACAAGACAAGGACAAGCCAGTGACCAACATTTTTCCTGACTTGGGACAGGCGTAAAAATCGCGGTGGGGTTATACTCGTTTTCTTGAATCCAAACCTTTCCCCTATATGTGGTGAATGGCTAAAAAATAAATATACAAAAAGAATATGTGTCTGCTGATTTCCGCGATAACTATGGAAGTATCATTTTCAAATTCCCCGGTAAAGCATTGTGGGTGAAGTGTATACCAAAATATTTTGATTGGTTGAAAACGTAAATAACGTAACCTCATTGGTTAAAAATCGATTGTTCTGCAAAAAAAAAACTTTGAAATAAAATCATTAAACCTACAATTACTCGATTTCTGAGAAGGCGAATTGAGTAGAAATTTTACAATAAAACCTTATTTGTTCTTGGTGTTGTCCTATTTGGGAAATTTCACGTGTCTACTGAAATCTTGCAAGACAGATCATATGTTCGGAGCTGTTGCAAAAGGTTTCGTTATTGAATCGCTTGTCGCAAGAGGTAAACTATTTGAAAAAGGCCTAACCGTTAATTATTTGTATACATGTATATTTAAGAACATTATATCTTTAGCAACATAAAGAAACAGATAATAAAGTTGACATACCTTTACATTGGACTGTGGACCTGTTAATGGCACAGTAGATGCAACTCCGAGAAACACGAACAATAAAGTCGCAACAAATTCTGCCAAGACAGCCCTCCAGAAAGACCATGTCTTTAATTCAGCAAACTGGAATATACGGACCTCCTTAGGTTTCCCAAACCGTATTTCCTGTAGCTTATTAGCAATATACATGACGTACGCTTCCATGGCGGAGGTGGCACTAGAAACGTTTGTTTTTATTCTGAAATGAAGAACCATAATTAGTTCTTTCATTAGTGACTTAACTAAAAGATGTCCATAAGAATTGATTTTTCTTCACACTGAAATTATGACGTGTTGTTTAAACTACAGAAACGTGTATTTTGCTCAGAACTACTGATTTCTATTTGAGCTTAAATGACATACCTAGGATATTGGAAAACTATAATATTTTATAAATAAAATAAGATCACTGATAAACATTGTGTACCTAATGGACAGGAATAGTTTGTATCAATTATTAAGAAAGACGTTTCAAATCCATTTCTATTTATTTTTTTTTTTAAATTTTATTTTGTTTTATACAATCACTCAGGTACGAAGAGTTCATAGTTTTGTCCAGACCAGTGTCGATGACCGCGGAGATATCATTACCTTGTATAAATACTAATGATAATTAAAATGATGAGCCATACAATTCAACCTGTTATACAGAAACATTTCTCAATCTATTAATCGTAGCAATTTGCCTTTAAAAAATAATGGAAGAATATGGAGTATGTGCACATAATGAGACAAAGTGTCTATAAAAACATGGTATAACAAAGCAATGGAACAACGTCTTTATTGTTGTTCCTCATCTTTAAGTCAACAATGAGCTTTCATCATACCAAATAGACCATATCCGAGTTCTGGTATTCAGATTCACCAGTTGTTGTTTGTCCGCCCTACGTCAAAAACGTGTCCGCCCCATGTGACAAACTTCATGACGTTTTAAGCTCTATGACGTGACGTTTTCTATACTGTGACGTATTGAAAAGTAGTCTGGTAAATCCTAATACCAAAGGTCGGATATGGTCTATTGAAATTCTAGATGGCCTTTAGCACCTGTTTGAGCATCTATTTGCTAATTGTCGAACAACGCTTCATCTACGAAAACGATGATATTAACAGTGTAGCTGAGAGTGGGCAAATACTAAAAAGAATGAAATAACACCCGATGAAACTGCTGTTGATTTTCCTCATTTTCTTAAGATCAGCTACATATTTTATAAAATTAAATAAGTGGCTATCAAAGGACTTATGTTTTTGACAATGTTACACCTCTTTCAGTTCACTTGTTATTAATACATAAAAAATAATGACAAATTCATTTTTTCTGCAATGTACTCTAAATTAATCTTTTTTGTTGTCTATCGAAAACAATTCAGTAGCATTGCCATCGGAAATCCATTTAAGAAACCATTTGTTCTTAAGTAAATATGTTGTTAACGAATTGAATGGCTGTTAAACAAGTTGTTTTCTACCTGTCGACTAATGGCCAAGGTCTTAACGAAGAGAAATAATGCAATATTCCCTATCTATCAATTGTTGTCATAAAGTAATGTGCCTATTAGTTTAACTGGAACCATAGCACAATGTGAGGTATTAAAATTGTGTATTGTAGATATACACGTATATATATTTTTTTATTTTTTTCTCTCTGAAGTTACTTAGCGTCTGAAAATGAACATGATTTGCAACATGAATACAAACCATGTAGATTTTTACTTTCTGCATATGACCATTTCGACAACTTGTGTCTAATCAGTGCTGATAAAATCAAAACATTGGGTAATCCAGAATTCAAAGGATGTGAAAAGGCTGATAAGAAGCTAATAATGAAAAGGGTCTAAGTAAAAGCCAAATTTAGCTAAGGACAGAGTTTTGCATGAGGGAGATACAAAAATATGTACTCCTTAGTTTTAAACAAATTTTTTCTAATTTTGATTTCATTTTTAAGTTTCCAAAAACAACGGTATTCCGACCAGCACCGAAGTCCTGGACTACTGGGCTATTGAAGACCCTAGGGGGGTTACCAGGTACATGTTTAACAAATAATAAAATACCCGGTAAATTATATCGAAAATGCCTTTGAACGTATATTACCTATTACCAGTACAAATCCAGCAAATTGCAGATTTTACTAAAAAAATCTGATCGGAGAGGGGAAAATCTCTTGTCGACATAAATTGTATGCTGTTCAAATAATGTTTGCTTCAAATTTACTGAGTATTTCAAAGTAGACAAACAAGTTCAAGACAGAAAGCAACAATGACGACAGCAATGTAGTCAAAAAGACTTTTTTTTTCATTTCGATGGCATGTATAATTTTAATTACAAAGTAATCGAATGTATTTTTTGTATATCCATAACAAGGGAGTGACAGGACGGAAAAATGTTAACTACGATTAAGTATAGGTATTTGATAATATTGTTTTGATTTGATCTACAAGCGAAAAGATTACAGTTTGATTATTAATGTCCCGTCCAAAAACTTTCTATAGATGGGTAGGATTTTTAGACAGGATGTTTTTTTTTCTTGCTTTATGAGGTAATTTACAAATAAGGATAAAGAGAAAGAAAAGAACGAGGAAAATATTTGGTTGCAGTCTAATTTAAACTGCTAGTGTTTTCAGCAAATTTTCACTAATTTTGTTTCATATTGATGTTTAAAAGCATGAATGTGAATGACACGTTTTCCTTTTCATTTTTATGCCATCAAACTAAAAAACATATAGATTTAATGCCAATGGATTACTTTAATTAAACTATACATGGTAACGACATTAAGTTTTTAAGCTGTAAGATACTTCTTATTGATAGAAATATATATTAATTGTATATTGTGTCGTTCAGTATAATGAGTTTTAAGATCAATACGTGTCTTTGATTATATCGAGATGCTATCATAAACTCTAATAAACTCTACTGTATTACAGACAATAACATAAAATTTACACTTTAACAGCATAAAACAATAAAAAAAAAACTTTGCCATGAGCGCATGTTCCCAATTTTTTGGCAGCAAACCGTCTTTGACTTAAGGACATATTCAACAGTTTCTCGCTATATTGTCATTTTCATAATTTTTAGATATGTTGTTAAACAAGTGCCGTGGATTCCAAACATGACAAGAATATATTGGGTCGCCGATCTTGTTTCCATGGAAATCGAACTTAGACATTAATCATTTTTGCGTTTTTTGAAGAAAAATTAAGTTCTAGTTTTAAAATTAATTGAGAAAATATATCTAATCTACTCGGTACCAGAGCAACAGAAAAACAAAATTAGGGTTTTAAGGATTTACAGAAAAATGGTTTGACTT
>MJUU01028634.1:153037-171131 GCA_002080025.1 Modiolus philippinarum
TTTTAAAGACTTCTCATTTTGTCGATTTTATGAAATTCTGATATTGTGTTTTTCTAATAATAAGCTGCTCAAAAAATGGCAGAGGCAATATAGGTCACCGAGTCAGTTTAAGAGTAAATCATAAAAATATGCAACTTTTAACACATCTCCCGTCGGTAACCCGCATATACACCGCCAAATTGGAAGGCACGAATTACCTTTCCTCAAAAACAATGGGAATTACTTTGTGATGTTACAGTTATCAACGTCATATTCTCGGGAAATCTGCATTCTTCAGTGTTTTCTATTATCTCCCCTGAAACTATTGAATATGCCCTTAAGGACGTGGTTTAAGGCTTGAGGTATATTGCCCTGGTTCGTGGGGATTTTATTATATTTAAGGAGAATCACTCTTGATGTTGTTCATATCAATGATTTCTTGAAAGCTATTTGAATTGATTAAGCATCGTAGACTTCATGAGATGGTAAAAAGAAATGTATAGGTCAGTGTGCTTTTTGGAGATAAAAGACGTTAAAAATGTGGCGAAAAATGGATTTCCTCGGGTTTTCCCTTGATTTAAAATCCGGACTATTTTTTGTCTAAAGCTATGAAGTTATATTAAGAATGTCAGGTGTATTAATTTGATGTAATGAAGACATTCATGAAATAAAAAGTGGGTGTCTGTATGAAAAATTCTTTTAGCCATTGAGAGGTGTTCCGAAATCTGACACAAATTCAACAATGTTACATAATGTATAAGTAAATTCTAATGAAAAAATTAAACTAGTATGTGATATGCGAGAACGAATATTCTTTGCACTGTCATCATCAATGATTAGAATAAATCTATGATGTAGGGCGGGGCTTTCTTATCCTATAAACATTACTTAATATCGAGACTAGGGGTCATCCATGAACACATCCTAAACGTATTAACTAATTACATTTATTGTGAGTAATGTGCACATTTTTGCCATTTTTTCACATATATAAATTTACAAAGAATGTCTTCTATTTGTTTCATATGAAAGCTAAACATTAAGCGTTTTCTCAGAGTTCCCTATATATTCTTTGTAAATGTTGCTGAAAAATACTGAATTTAGACTGATTTTCAAAGCCTGATACATGTACAGGAAAAGATGATCGGTGACATATCATTTTTTAATTTTATTTTTGAAACATACGAGTTAAGACCTACAAAATATCTTTATATAATAAATTCTTTCTTATATATTTATTAAGCTCGAATCTCTGCCACTATTGACTAGGTGATTATATAGGATAGACTTAGATCTTGTCATCTCTTGGCATAGAATTGCTACAATACCCCTCAACTTCAAATTACGTCATAAAAAATGCATCATTTAGATTTGTTTATTTTTTTCATTAAAGACCAATGCAACCTGTAAACATCTAATCAAGGCTGGTATTCACATCCCTTATTTTACGGTAATGTTGTACATAAGAGTAAAAAATACTTAACTCGCTTAACAAACTTATAAAACCTTTGAATGTCTAATTCATAAGGGTTATAATTACGGTATTGTCGTCAAGTCATTACGTATGGCCTTCTTTGGTATTAACATTGATTTTTTGATAAGGTCTTTGCATTTTAACTAAACACATTCTAAATTTCTGAAATCTGTATTGCATGGACACGGGTTATGTATTCCGGTATATGCATGAAATCATTATGCTAAACTCCTCACAGGAAGGGATCTTGGCGGAAGCTGTATACTGAGGGTACATAACTTACTTTGTCAGTTGGTAATGGGTCTGGAGCTGGCATGTCAGTTAACTGCTAGTAGTCTCTTGTGATTTCATGTTTATGTCCGTATATTTAGTTCTTTCAGTTTCATTTTTCACAATTGACTCAGTCCTGTTGCCAACTGAATTTTACTGTTATTACGATTGTTTTTTTATTTATCACATTGGCTATAGGGGGAAGGTTTGGGCCCAATAAAACTAGTTTAACCCCGCCGCAGCAGGTTTGCGCCTGTCATTAGTCAGGAAATTTATTAAGCCTTTGTGTGTCTTGTCTTTTTTCTAGTTAAGTTTACTTTATGTCTATAGGAGTCTAGGATGATGTTTATTTCGCTGAACTTGATTACTCTTTATTCAGGGGCCGAATCCGACCTGCCGTTTGGTGTGGAGTTTTCTCACCGTCAATTGAAGATCTTATGGTGGCTTTGAGTTGTTATTACTCCCCTTTGGGTCGTTGTCTCTTTGACATATTCCCCGTTTCCCTTCTTTTTTCTATTATTTGAAAGCACAAAAATATTATATCAAAAATCAGCACAGCAAACCAGGCTTTTCATAGATCTTCAAGTACTGAAAGTTAACGACATTGTGTCCTCCCTTAAAAAATGTTTTTTGTCATTACATGTAGTACAAAAATCGAAATTGATGTCAGCAACTGAGCTTGCAGCACTAAAAAAAACACCAGAGTCATGTAGCTGTAAACGTTCTTCACTTTAATAGAACAGGAAGATGTAGGTTGCACATGCCCAACCGGAAGTAGATACTCTCTTACATACGGTGTGTTTTACGATAATTGCCAAAAATATACTACTTTAAACTTAAAGATACAAGTATCATGGTTCGACACGGGAACCCGCAGTAGTCCTCACAGGAGCACGCATTCTGATCGGGAGTGGTGCGTATTCCTGTTGGTTGCCAATTCTAATGAAAATTATCCTATCTACTGTATATGGATATATTTTGGATAAAGTACACGTAGACTATATGAAAGAATTGATAGTTTCCTAACTTCTTTTGAGTGATCTTTATAAACCGGAAGTCCATAGTGGCTTGTTCTGGGAATGTTTTCTAACGCGTTTGCATTTGTAGTTTGGAAGAGGAGATAGTTTTTGTTAGTCTATGGTGATTTCTTTTGTTCCACTTTTTTCGTGTTTTATTTTATCATGTTTCTCTGTATGTTATCCCTTTATGTGCATATTTCCTTTTTCGCCTTTTTTTGTGGACCACGATCATCTCACCTTAAAGTTTTTCCCTTTTTCAGTCCCTTTACGGTGTTATTTTATTACTATTTTCCTTTTTCTCATATTTATTTCACGAGTAAATCCAACGGATTTGTTCCGGCCATTTTTCCATTCCCATGTACAATGGTTGCTAATTTGATATTTTAAGTCCAAAACCTCCTTTCTAACCGTCCTGTCGAGATTTATGCAATTTGAAGCAATCATAATTTTGCCTGCCTCCTCTGTTTCCATAGCATCACTTCACCTTAAGTGACTGTTTAGGCCAAAATTCAAACCATGCAACCTCGTTTTTGACTGTATATTTATCTCATGCGTAACTGACTGTAGCGAAATCCAACAAGTGTCTATATTACCCTGGGCAATTACCTCATTCTTCGTACAAGTTCGCCTAATGTCACAGTGACTTTTTATTCAAAGTTTGATTTCACAGTAAATTAAATTCTTTAAAGAACATGTATATTTTATCTGATGAATTGTATTCGCACTTATTTTTAAACTTAATCAATTACCTCTCTTCTTCTTAAAAGTTATCCTCATGTCACAGTGACTTTCTGTTCAAAGTCTAATGTCACAGTAATCAAAATCTTCAATAGATTTATATTATTTTATTGGTAAACATTTTAAATGTCCTACTGTTAGACTTCATCTTGTAATGATATTCTAAGCTGATCATCTGATTTATTACTCAGATCTTATATAAAATTTCTTTGATGTAAGTATACTTACTTTCCGTTGTCAATGATTTTCAATTTATATATAACTTAAGGTGGCTCACTCGTCACATTTTTTAATTTTATTCAGATTTCGGAACTCATCTAGTTTTCTCCAGTTATTTCATGAATGACTTTTATTGGTCAAATTAACACTCTTTACAAGTTTTTATACAATTCTTGATAAATAAAACTTCTTAGCTTTAAGACAAATAATAGTCCTCATGTTAAATTTAGGGATATCAAGAAAAAACCATTTCTCGCCAAATTTGTAAATGTTGTATGCCCGTAAAAAGCCAATGGACCTACATTTTGTATATATATTTTTTTTATCATTTCATTTAGTCTATAATGCTTGATTTAGTCAAATAGGTTTCAAGAAATCCTTAATATAACAATATCAGAAGTGAACCTCCTTAACTCCAGCATACTCTATTTTGTTATCTTGTTGCAACAAATTGAGATTTTGCTACAGTAAATCCTGAAAAGTTTTATCTTCTTTTCTCTCTGGTTTTTTAGATTGACGTGAACAACAATAACAGACTACGAGAGTAATGAACAACGATAACAGGCTATGAGAGTAATGAAGCAATTTAACACAAAACCAAACCAGATCGGACAAGAATAATCATCCAACTTAAAAAAAAATATTTTTGGATTCATATGCACAGTTCTCTTTTCCATTGCTATACAAACTGCGTTCAAATGATTTTTTTAAATCTTCTTCTTTTCGTTCGCCTTTACACTTGAGTTCCAGTCTCCTCTACAAATCTGGTGGTCTTCTGTAGGGCTTCCACTGGTCCGTAAAGCTTTTCTTGTAGTGTTGTTGGTTTTTGCCATATGTTGTCTCTCAGTGTCTTGTGTAGTTTGCAGAATTGTAGGAGATGTTCAGTATTCTGCTCAGCTTCTCCGCATGGACACATTGGTGATGGAATAACTTTCATGACTCTGTGCAGGTGTTGGTTAAGTCTGTTGTGTCCAGTCTTGAGCCGGATGATGGTTATTTTTTTTTTAATGATTAGAGGAAACCTATAAAGCTTATGTGTACTTAAAAAATCTTCCCTTGAACAAAAGTGGTCGACTTGAAGGTTAAAGGTGAATGTCACTTGGAGTCAACTGGTACCAAATATTCGATATCACTGTAATTTTAAGCAATTAACTCATTTTTTCCATAAGCTGTTCTATTGTCACAGTGAAATTCTTTTAATAGTTTAATATCACAGTAAATAAAACTATCAATAGAACATGATAAATTGAGTTCGTTTATTTTTATTAAAGCAACTCTTATAAGTTATCCTTTTCCACAGTGATTTTCTGTACAAAGTCTAGTTTTGCAGTAAAGTATCAATGACCGGATATAATGTTGTCAGTCACTTTAAGGAAGAACAGGCTATTTCGAAGTTTTATTCTCAATATATATGGTTAACATGGGTCCCATATTACATTGTATTAACAGTGAAAGGATACAGAGTAAATGTACATGAGACAATGGCTCTACAAATACATGACTAAACTTAGCAATGGAACAACATTTAAATTGTTGTTCTTCATCTTGCAGTCGCCATGAGACTTTTAACAATGAGCTTTGCTAATAACTCATAGTAAGTTCAAGACTGCTCAAGCTCTAGTTTGAGCAGACTTAATTGCTCAATTCTAATGTAGTTTGTTATTAATCCTGTTATTTGATTGTTTATTACTATAATTTTCAAGGTATAGATTATACGGTTGACATTCCTTCATACGCGTTTGTTTATGGAATAAAATGGAGGCAATACATATCGTTTTCAACTTCTGCGTTTGATTGTAAACATTCGTCCCGTGGTGACAGATGTTGAAAGCGAGCAACAAAATCCCACACAACGACGAGGAAAACAGCAAGTGTCTTTTTACATAAATGAGACAGAGATAATTAAGAAGCAGATTTCGATAATCATCGTGCAGACGACAGAACCCATACTACAAACCATGGTTATCTATAATACAAAAGACATTGCCATCAAAAAGCATACCAGAAAGTTTCCTTAGTTCCCCAATCGTTTTAAAGATGCAAATCGATTGTGTGGCATCCGGCCGAAAAATGCTCAGAGTTGAACATTATATTAAGTTATAAATCAACCCACGAATATTTCGTAGACGTTTAGCCTTGAAAATCCAAATATGACACTTGCTCCCACAATTATATGATATCAGCTTTCATGATGATCATTAAAATATACAATTTATGATTTGAAGCACCCCTTTTTCAAATTTATGTTCTTTAGGAACTTTTGACTTGGGGGACCAAATGTGTTTAGTTAGACCTAAATAAAAATTTTAAATAAATTTATAACATTTTATCGGCAAACATTTACATGGTCCCTCCTTGTAATGATCTTCAATTTCAGTAAGCTGATCATTGTTTCATAAAATTTTAATCTATAACGTGACTATATATACTTCCCATCATCAATTTTTTTTAAAGGTTATTCTAATTAAATTGCAGCATATAAAATTTGTTATCTTGTTACAACAGATGTAGAAGTAGCTATAGAAAAACATGGTAAACACATTGTAATCATTTTTCTCATTGGTTCTTTGGAATGGAGTTAGCAAAAAGGCAGAGCCTTCGAGAGTAATGAACATAAAAACATACACAACCAGGTAAAACAACACCAAAGTTAATGACACCATCAAACGAACACCAAATGAGTCAAAAGCAAAGTCGAGAAGTGTAGTAAATACAAAACATTCCCGCAGCCGAAAAGGACAATTGAAATGACGACAAAGTATAAATGAATGCCAGAATCAACAACATTACCAAACGTACATAAAAGCAAATCCAGAGCCAAAAAGTTGACGACACTTACAAATCGACACGAAATCAAGGCTCCTTTATGTTACAAGTGCACTTTTAATATTTGAGTGGTGTCTTAAAGATTTAACTTTATGCAGTGCTATTTGACATAACAATAAAATTGCATGATTGAAAAGTACGATGAATTTAATGACAATTCGGTTGAAAAGCCTGATGCCCCCTTGATACAAATTTGATGCGTCTTTCCAATATAAAATGAATCATGTCAAGACATCCACTGGTTTTTGAAAACCATGGTACATTGAGCTATTTGCTTAAGATAACTTATGCACAAAAAATCTGATTCAGATTCGCTCAGTTGATCAGAAAATTATACCGACATTACGCAACATATTAAATACACATTCAGATGTGTATTGATGGATTGGTAAACAGAACACAATGGTTAAGCTGCAGACTGAATCCATTATGAAACACATTTTGTTATTATGTTCAAGTAGATATAGTTATTTCCTTTTACATTATAGGATATTATCACATCTTATATAATCTGGGATTAGTAGTATTGTCAGTGGTAGTTATATATGTACACAACAGTAGTCATTTGCAAAGATTTTTCACACGCCCAGCAATTTCGTAGGAAAGAATTAAAATTTAATTCAAGACAAATTTTACGAAATATGCGTTTTTACGAAAGACAAATTATCTAGCTTATTACGTTATTTCTTGCTCATTCTAACCCCTATTTACATTATTTACAATGAGGAAAACAAAACCTTGTAACACAGAAGAATTATTTATTCTATTTCCTCCACATTTCTGCAAAACGGACTTGATATAATTATACGATTTTCGCACCATATTTCGATGAAATATTTGTAAACATCATTTATTACATACGTTGCGAAGATATGTTCTGTTTTGCATATGTAATATTGCCGGAGGTTAACAGTATCTTATACCCGGTCGGATATGGTCATATCAGACCGCCTCGTTCTGAAATATCCATATCAGCCCGGGTGTGATGGTAACTTCTAATCGGAAGTATATTATTAACGGATTAAGACATGGCCTTTTCCATGTCCGCATGGTTATCATCCCTCGACCCATATAAGCCCTTGGCGGGCGCCTCGGGCTGATATAGGAGTCTCGGGATGCCGATTTGGAAAAGGCTCCGTATTATTCTCTATATATATTACAAAATGTTTACCTCGAAAATGGTTAGTTTAAAGTGTAGGAAGTGCTTACACCACTTTGATCAATACCAAAATTACTATTACCAGGTTTAACTCGAGCACTCTTTAATGACGACCCCTTTTCTAAAGTTTGCCAGACACTACATTACGTGGGGAGGATAGACAGAAAATGCAAATCTTAATTCTGTATAATCAAGTTCGAGAAAGAACAATTGGAATTTTGAGCAGAGATGCAAGTCTCGATATATAAAATTACGGAAACCCGCTTCTTACCAATAGCATAACTGATATTGTATTTCACTGTGCAAACCTTAATTGTAAACAGTGGTAAATTTGGTCACTAGTTGGCAAAACTGCACAACAATAAATAATGTTGTAGAGTTTGTGTGGTCGAGTTGAACGTTCTTGACATTATTACAAGCGAATGACTTCATCAAAATTGCAAAACAGTGAATGTTATAGAGTTTACGTAGTCGAGTTGAACGTGATTGACATTATAACAGCCGAAAGTCTGATAACTGTCTGATTTGATAAAGTACCAATGTTTCTTAATTACAATTTATATTTAACTTTTCCCGTTTATTCCATTTCAAGATAATATCTTAAGGTTTTGCTTAAATTCTTTATTTCATCCTTGTTGTTTACAATATCATAAACTGGATTAAGTGCTTGGTAGTAAAAGGTGTGTTCAAGATGCATGAGCGTGAAAGGATTTCAGTCACCCCATTTGTTACGAAGCACTTTAATTCATAATTTCTCTGAAACTTACTTTAAATCACTTAAAGGCCGTCAAAAAACTAGAGGCTCCCAGGAGCCTGTATAGCTCACCTGTATATAGCAGTGGTACATCCATGCAATAACATTGATTTTTAAATACATTTCTTATGAAGTCTAAAGTTAATCAATGGGACTGCTGGCGGTTATCTTGGATTATGCAGGGACGTGTCAGACAGATTTTTTACTTAACACCACCCATGGACTATGTGACAAAGTTTGGTTGCAATTGGCTAATTTGTTTCAGAGGAGTTGCTTGTTGAATGCATTTGCCATAGGGTCTAATGTTAATCAATGGACCCCATTGCCGGCCATCTTGGATTACGCACTGACATGTCAGATACAATTTTCAGCTAAAAATTGAGGTACTTTGTTAAAGTGCGATTTTGTTCCCCCTAAGGCACCCTATAGCTTGGAAACGGTAAGAGCTACGCAAAATCCGTTGACATAATACCGAAAGCTCATGTCAAGAGTAATCCAAAGAAAGAAACCCCATCAAAATCCGATGAAAAATAAAAAATTGAGGTACTTTGTAAAAGTGCGATTTTGGCCCCCTTAGGCCCCTTATAGCTCGCAAACGGTATAAGCTACGCAAACTCCGTCACACACTACCGAAAGCTCATGTCAGGAGGAATCCAAAGAAAAAAACCCCATCAAAATCCGATGAAAAATAAAAAATTGAGGTACTTTGTAAAAGTGTGATTTTGGCCCCCTTAGGCCCCTTATAACTCGGGAACGGTAAGAGCTACGTAAATTGTGTCGACACACCACCGAAAGCTCATGTCAAGACGAATCCAAAGAAAGAAACCCCATCAAAATCTGATGAAAAATAAAAAATTTGAGGTACTTTGTAAAAGTGCAATTTTGGCCCCGTTTGACCCCTTATAGCTCGGAAAAGGAAAGAGTTATCCAAAATCTGATAGTTGTGCGCCATGTTTATTTTTCATAAGGAATCCAATGAAAAAAAAAATGCATTAAAATCCGACTAGAAAAAAAATAATTAAAATTTCCCATAGGGTCCAATGTTAATCAATGGGTCCCACTGGCGACCATCTTGGATTACGCACGGACATGTCGGACACAATTTTTCATTTACACCACCCAAGGACTATTGTGACAAATTGTTTGGTTGCAATTGGCCCAGTGGTTTCAGAGGAGTTGATCTTTAACGACGGACGGACGGACGGACGACGACGACGGACGCCAAGTAATGGCAATAGCTCACATGACCTTTTAGGCATATGTCAGAAAAAATATATGCTGGCATCCCACCATTAAAATATATGTTCTATTCAAGTTTATTTATTTAGTATACATACATTTAATGCATATTTTTTTGTTCTACAAACGGAAATGGTATCTTTTTTTACTGCATTTATTTTGTATCAGATATTTGTTGACTTTAATTATAAAAATTATAAAATATGTGAAACAACGGCAGTAGAATACCGAAGGAACAAAGGGGTGATATTCACAAAAATCGAAGTCCAAAGACAGGGCAAAAACGAGAACACAGAAAACAATGACGTTAGACACAAAAACAATGACGCCAGACAGACACAAAGCACAGAACCAGAAACCACAACATTCAGAACAAAGGCACTCACAGTGTGAACTCCAGTGAAACTAAGAGTGACATCAGGTGCTCCGGAAGGGTAAGCATGTCCTGCTCTGTTAACAGCACCCGTCACACTGTGAGTGATTCAATCCGGGAAAATGTCAAAGTCGGTAGTCAAATCCGGGAAGACGTGAATCTAGCTGAAAATGTCCACTTTCATTTGGGATACTGACACGTCATATCTTTCAATGATGCTATGGTGACGGCCATAGAATTTCTTGAGGGATGAAATTAACAAAGGTTGAACAAATCCCTGACTAAGCAGCTTTAGGGACAGTGTTTTTGCTCTGTTCAAAAAATCACTGTACAAACTACAAGCTCGACAGTAACGAATCAACTGTGAAATGTACACTCCATAGGCTGGAGAGGTAGGTATATTGCTGCTAAGAAAGGAAAAGTTCACAATGGGGAAATTAAAATCATCACGCTTGTCATATAGCTTAGATTTCAAACGTCCATCTTCGTCAATATACAATAAAAGATCTAAGTACGAAGCTGAAGTAGGTGTTTCAGTTGTTTCTTTAATTTCAAGCTCATTTGGATAGATCTGATGTAAATAATCCTTAAATTTAGGATTATTAAGAGAAAGCACATCGTCTATGTAGCGGAAGCTACATAGACGAAAAAGTGAAATAATCAAAAAAGTTATCAAAGTTATCAATCTGTAGTCACTTCAAAACGATATACGTTTGTTTTTGATCATCGAAATTGCTACCTCTGCTAATTAAAGTACTAGTACTCTCTTTCTTTATATTTACTCCACTATCAGGTCTCAGCAATATATCGAAAGGGGGGGGGGGCTTTCCCAAGGTAAACAATCAGATGGAACTGTCTCAATATGCCTGAAATGTAAACATTATTATGTTGATAAAAGAAGAGCTGCTTTAACCTCACCACACATCTGTATGTTGATTTTAAGTCTCTAAATATATTCTTTTGATGCTTCTTTCATTTTATAGCATAGATCTATATATATATATATTTTTTTTTTGTTTTTTTTTGTTTTTTTTTTTTTGTTTTTTGTTTTGTTTTGTTTTGTTTTGTTTTGTTTTTGTTTTTGTTTTTTTTTGTCATATTAGCTGCTGTTTTATTATGACAGTGGAGGTTGAAACTTTAGCCCACGCTTTAACCCCGATTAACATTCCCAACATATCAAGAATAAACAGTTAATTATAAGATTTGTTTTGGGTTTAAGGCACATCGATTACATATATCCTTTTTATTTCAAAGATCTAGATATAGGACATTTGTGGGGTATGGATTATTTATGAAACACACAAAACTATGATATTTTTTAAGAAGGCAATGGATGGTTTTGTCTATTTTAAGAATTTTAAGGGATGATATTATTATTATTATTATTTTTTTTTTTTTTGAATACCTTTGGCTTTGGGATATGTGTAGATATGATTGAAGGATACAGGATATTAATTGTTTAATAGGGATGTGAATTATTTTTATGTTATTAAAGATCAAAATTGCATACTAAAATATCAATAACCCAGAACAAGAAAATTCTTGAAAAGGAAATACATGTATAAATTATTTCAATTTTTGTTGTACACATATGTAAGCCAAGTTAAGTTTTTTCTTTAACTCTGGTGGTGCATTAATATATTCTATATACATATGTATTAACCAAAGATAGATTCATAAGAAGATGTGGCATTACAATTTTAAGAGACCATAGTATTCATTGTCTACATGTATATATGCTGCATTTCTTAACTTTTGGGTACCCTATTATTAACAAAAAGAAGAAAATTAAGCTTATCTCACAGAATCAAAAATTGCCCTTTACAAGCTTGTTTCACAGTTTTGTTGCAGGTTGCTTGATGGCATTTTCATTTAATATTGGTTGTTATTCCTCCATCATGTATCTTAAACATGTTCGGCTTAACTTGTATTTTATATTCCAAATATGTGTAATAAATTCTGTCGCAAAATATGATTTCAACATTACCTTTTTACTAATATATTTACCAGTATGTAGACTCACCCTGTCAACGCAGCCTGTTTCACTCCTTAGGGTGTTAATATTGACACGCATGTCAATTTTTTTTTCTCATAGTCGTATGCACTTGTATCTGTTATAGGGATTATGATACTCCAATGTGGGTATGCTATACTTTCTTGTGCTCTATTTATAATAATACTATTTCAGAAGACAATATTCATCAGATACTCTCCAGGTACTCTTTATGTGCTACATTTTATTTATTGTAGCATTATTGATCTGATCAACATCAGCAAATATTTAATTACAATGGCAATTTTTTGTTCTAATATCTAGCATGTTCAAGAACTCTCCAAATGAGAGCTGTGATCTATAAAAATACTGAGTACAACATTTTGATAACATCAAACACTTTGCAGGATTTATTTATTTATTTCAGGTATATTTTTCAATATTTGACAGAACAAATGTTGAGTTCATCACCCAGAATCCCTCCAAAAGAGTAAAATATAGTATATTAGATATGGATAGATAAAATCTGGGACTAATAAAAAGTGGAATTGATAAAAATCCGATTTGAATGTGGATATTTCATGTTCACTCAGAATTTTCATTCACTCTATAATGTCTTCCCCTCCCCCTTTCCCAACAGCTCTGTTTTACTAGTTAAAATATTTTCTTTTGTTAATTATAATGAGATACATGCTTCAAATATATATTTACATAAAATTTTGTACAATATACGTTCCAACAAACTTCAGGAATCTAAATTATTCTAGACGATATGTTGACAAGTAGATTTACCTCCCTTTGTAACAAACACGACCAAAGAATCAAATTGCCACAATCGACGTGTAACAAATGATTTGTAAAAATTTTAATAAAAAAGGCTAATAAATATAATAAAGAATGGTCACGTTCACGGAATTCCCATCATTCGACATATTAAAAAAATATATTGCTAATTTTTGTTCGGCGTGTTTACAATCACCCTTCGAGGTCACGACCGTTTGCGTTAAATATTTACCGATTCTTACAATCTTGTCACTCCCAAAGTTAGTTTATCGTTTTGTTGATATCTGAAGAATATGTACGTTCCGATTTTCAACAAGTATTTGTCGTATTTTTACAAATTCCAATCGTGGTCGTTGTTGACAAAAATGCACCATTTTCGTATCAGAAAGTCACGTGACAATGTTTTGAGAATCGACGCCATTATTGACTTTGCTCACCGGCTGTAAATATATATTCTAACATTTTATCTTCAACTACCACTCGTAGTCGAGTAGATTTGTCATTGACAGTATCAGTACAGGAATTTACAGTAATTACGATCCCAGGACTGGGAGAATTTTTCTCCACTACATTTTGTTGAAGCTCCATCTAATATTTATTAGAAACATGACAGAAGTTCTTTAGTTATTCATACATGGTGACTTCAAGATGAAGAACAACAATAAAAGCGTTGTTCCTTTGCTTGTTTTTACCATGGTTTTGTCGAGACTTTGTCTCTTGTGCATTTACTCCATATCCTTTTATTCACCATGATATGAATGAATATGCATGAAAAATTAATACAGTGAGAATAAATTAGAGAGGTAAATAATTCGGTGGTAAATAATTGGGTAAATAAAAAGTTTAAAGAAAAACAACGGCAGTAGAATACCGAAGGAACAAAGCAGAAGATTACACAAATCAAAGTCCAGAGACAAGGCAAAAGCAAGAACACCAAAAGACGGAAGACCAAAGACACCACATGCCTACAAAACACTCGAACGTTACATATACAACACAAAAAACTAAAGCACTAACAGTGTGAACTCTCAATAAACAAGAGTGACATCAGGTGCCCCGGAAGGGTAAGCATGTCCTTCTCTGTGCACAGCACCAGTCACACTGTCAGTGGGTCAATTCAGGGTAAAGTCGAAACCGGTAATGTCAAATCAGGGAAGACGCAAATCTAGCTGAAAATGTCAGTTTTTATTTGTGACACTGACATTTCATATCTATCTATGATGTCGTGGTGACGGCCATAGAATTTCTGAAGGGACGAAAGTAACAAAGGCTGAACATATCCCTGACTCAGCAGTTTTTGTGACAGTGCTTTTGCTCTTTCCACAAAGTCACTGTATGTACTGCACGCTCTACAGTAACGAATTACAGACCTTTGAAATCGAGAGAATCACATGAAAGACAAAAGAAATATGGAATAGTCCTAAGCATTTACAAGAATAAAAGTGTCTTGAATATTAACAAAATGCTCATATGATGCATGGGTAGTTGTGTAAGTTTTCTATAATTTTATTTATATTGATACATTGTATCAATACGGGAATTTTGAGTCGTGTTCACTCCGACAGCATTTTTGTGTATTATACGAAAAAAATCAATACATCAATACCTTGGGATGGAATCACTAATTAATGAACACTGTTGATTTATATTTGATCGATTTGTAGCACTTCAGATTGATTGTTTTTCGTCAATTAAAATTTAGTTAAATAATTGTCATATAGGACAAATTATAAGTGTACTTCAATTTAATAAACAGTTTGTTTTTAGGTGGTATATATTTATATTCAGTAGGACTGGATTCCGATTACACTTCTCACTGGTATTTCAGGAGATCGTTTCCGCCTTCAATTACACGAGAGTTCCCGTATTTCATATTCTTATTTGGTACATTTGTTATTATTCCATCTATTTTGATAATGTTAAAAAAAATTCCTCACATAATTATTTAATAATATAGTGTCATTAAGATTGCTGATGGCCCAAAACCGATTTCATTCTGAAACTTGTAATATATAACTTAACTTGAAATATATAAGTAATGTTGTCAATTGTTTTGTAAAACTATGGACTCTCCCCCTCTCCAATAGCCCTATCTATAGCTGATTTTGGCTTTTCTATTTAGATCATAATGAAAATTATACCTCTTTTAGCTTTTACTCATTTTTTGGTCGATGATTACGAAATGTTTTGATTTGATCTGCAGAAGAGACACAAATTGTCGAAATGGGGATATGCAGGAATTTAATTAAAAGTAACTTGGGTATTTTGTATTTACGACATATATTTTTTAGATTGTTAAAACATATTCTCACATATTTAATAGTTACGATCGTCAACATCTATTGTTGTATATGTTGTGTACATGTTATTATTTTGTACAAGTTATAACTTGTATGAAAATTTTGTACAAGTAATAACTTGTATGATGGCATCAAATAAGTTATAACCTGTACAATTTGAATTGTACAATGATACAACTTCAGAATTCCTGTCTTGAATTTTTGCTTTCATTCTTTAATAATGCAATGAATATGTAGCATACCAACTACAGCATGGTGTGATAGGAGCATCTTGAGCAAAAGGATCTCATTTTCAATTTTTCAAGAAAGGTGAAAGAAATGAATTTTTGAAAACAATTAGAATTTAATAAAATCAAAATAATAAATAATAAAAAGCATTGTCCGATTGCTTGGTTTATGGTTTAACTATATTTTGATTGAGGTATTGCTTATGTACATTTACTTCATATACCTTCCTTTGTAAATCAAATTGATTTCCTGTTAATGATACTAGATGGATTCAATGTACTCAGTTTTCATTACCAGTATTATAACTGATTCTTATAGCTTCAGTAAAGACTTCCATCACTGCTTGCCTTTTTGCAGAAGCCTTCACTATAATAATGCCCTGATATAGAGTGAACCTCTAGGATATCCAAGCTAATTACATCAATTTTCAAATTATTAAAGGCTAAGATGAAACAATCAGCAATATGGTCAATAATTTCAAGTAGGAGAAAAAGAATGCCAAAAAAGATAAGCAACCTGTATTTATTTTCCTCTTCATGAGCTCCTCTTTCTTATCTGTTTTCGCTTTAACCATATTATTAGAAAAGTAGGAAAGGAAACTTCAAGCCAGGAATTTATATCATTGTACAAGAATTGCTATTTTGTTTTTGTTTGTTTGGTTGGTTGTTTATTTTATTTTTTTTTCTTTCCTACTTTTTTAATGAAAAAAAGGCTAGATTGAGAAAATTTACTATATGGTAAATAATTTCAAGCAGGAGAAAAACTATAACAAAGAGATAAGCAACAAGTTAGTCATGATTTTTCTCTTCATAAACTCCTTTTTTGTGTCGCCTGCACCTAGTGCAGGATCGACACATAGAGATCACTATCCGTCGTCTTGCGTCTGTCCGTCTGTATGGCTCCAAAATTTTTACATTATCCGCATCTCCTCCTAAACCGCTGGGTACTTTCGAACGAAACTTGCAGGAATGCTTCAGTATATATTGTAGATGTACACCATGCATTTAGTTTTTCTTTATTTTTGTGTTTCCAGATTTTAAACCTATTTTTGGACTATGTCATTTTAGCTTATTGGAGTCATTGGGTATACCTCCATTATCCGCAACTCCTCCTAGACCACTTGGTACTTTCCAACCAAAATTGAAAGAATGCTTCAAGATATATTGCAGATGTGCATCATGCATTTAGTTTTTGATTAATTTTGATTTTTTTCGATTTTTTAGCTATCTTTGTACTTTGTCATTTTAGCTTAATGGCATCATAGGGTATAACTCCATTATAGACATCTCCTAAACCGCTGGGTACTTCAAAGGAAACTTGCAGAATTGTTTCAGTATATATTGTAGATGTTCACCATGCATTTAGTGGTTCTATATTTTTGTTTTTCCAGATTTTGAACCTATTTTTTGACTTTGTCAATTTAGCTTATTGGAGTCATAGGGTATACCTCCATTATCCGAAACCCCGCCTAGACCGCTTGATAGTTTCCAACCAAACTTGCAAGAATACTTCAATATATATTGCAGATGTGCAGCATGCATTTAGTTTTTAATTAATTTTGATTTTGTCGATTTTTAGCTATCTTTGGACTTTGTCATTTTTAGCTTATTGGCGTCATAGGGTATACCTCCATTATCCGCATCTCCTCCTAAACCCTGGGTACTTTCGAACGAAACTTGCAGGAATGCTTCAGTATATATTGTAGATGTGCACCATGGATTTAGTTTTTCATTTATTTTTTATTTTTTTAGGTTTTCTAGCTATCTTTCAACTTCTTTATTTTAGCTCATTGGAGTCTTAAGCGTATGCCTCCATAATCGGCAACTCCTAGACCGCTTGAAACTTTTCACCCAAACATGCAGAATGCTTCAATATATAGTGAAGATGTGCCCATTCATTTTTATTTTCTTTAATTTTGATTTTTTCTGATTATCTTTGGACTTTGTTATTATATAACAAAATAGGAATTCTTTAATATATATAGTGCAGGCGACACATGTGTTCCGCGGAACACCCATGTATTTTTATTTGTTTTTGCTCTAACAAGAGAACTATGTTAGTTCCTATTAGTAAATAATCAGGAAAGAAAAATTCAAGCCAGGAACTCTGAATTTATATCCTTGTACAAGTTATTACTATTTTCATTGAGGAAACTGTACACGTAATTACTTGTACAATCCAAATTGTACAGGTTATAACTTGTATAATGCCATCATACAAGTAATTACTTGTACAATATTTTCAAGTTATAAGTTGTACAAAATAATAACATGTACACGACATATATAACTTTTCAGACGTTTATATTTTTTTATCCTTGTGAATATACATATATTATTTATCTGTGTGTTTCAAAGTCTGATTTTCTTCTTTTAGTATTGACTTTATTTAAGGTCTACCCGAGAACCTTCTCGGTAGACCTTATAGTATTTCTTCTGATTATTAATTTTTTTCCGCCAACTTTTAAACTCTTCGGCCCAAAACTGTACGCGACATGTCGAATTGAGCTTTCGCACAAAATACCGGGCAGACATAAACTTTTCGCAGTCGAGGGCCAAATTCGGAATTTTGTTCCGTTACGTAGTTCTTCCCCTTTTCACTAAATACCTTGTGATCACTTAAACTCGAAAAACGTAAAAGATAGCTGATGAAGTGTAATGGGGAAAATGTTTGTTAGGTCATGACGGAACTTCATTACATTTGATCCGAAACCGTGCGGTATACTTTTTTCTTTTTGGGG
>MJUU01028634.1:171139-200988 GCA_002080025.1 Modiolus philippinarum
TGCCATAAAAGTCCTTAGCAACCATAGGCAAAAAGTTTCGTAATGTTGTAAAGAGGAAATGAGTCCAAAATTTTTGGACCAACCGCTATGGACCTAGGGTCCGTAAACTGTTTTTCGGGGTCCGAAATAGAGTTTTTTTTTTTGCTTATATCTCAGAAACAGTAAGAGATAGACAGAAACTTAAAAAGCAAAAATGTTCAGTTTAATATGACCTATAAAATGACATCAAGGAAAAAATTCCAAGTCCTTAGCAACATAATGCAATCCTTAGCAACCATACATTTTTATAGTAGATCTTGGAAACTGTGATAGATAGTTGATAACATGTAATAAATAAAATGTGTATTTTATCAAGATCTACATTTAATATATTGGGTCAAAAAATATTGGACCAAACGTTATGGACTTAGGATACGGAAACTGTTTTCCGAGTCCAAAATTGAGGTTTCTTGCTTATATCTCAAAAACTGTAAGAGATAGAAAAAAACTCTGAATTGCGAAAATGTTCGGCTTTATATTACCTACAATATCACATTAAAATCAAAGTTCAAAGTCCTTAGCAACACAATGAAATCCTTAGCAACCATAGATTTTTTTCGTGATAAATGATTTAACCCGTAAACCGAAAGAGATGGCTAATGACATGTTATGGGGAAAATGTTCAGTTTTACAAAATACAACTTTGTTAACGATTTAAATTTTTTTGTTCAATGATTTAAACTCATAAACTGTAAGAGATGGCAGATGACATGTAATGAAGAAAATTTTTCTTGTTTCATCAAGCCAAAACACTTATTACGAGACTTTGCTAAAAATTTTCTTCGGGTAGACCTACATTTGTTCTCTGAACAAATGACTTATATTTAATTAGTTATATTTTAACACATTTTTGCATCCTGTCTTCTACAATGAGCTTCGGGTATTGTTTTCTGGACTAGTCCTCAAGGGATTGTCTATATTATGTAATTCACCGATTCTTACTATTTTTCTTTAGAAATTCGATTCTTTTGTAAAAATCTACATATACACTGAATCTTGATCGATTTAAACATTCATCGTATAGGAAGTAAACATGAAGAGAAAGCTTAATAAATCTGACACTCAGAGAATACCATTTAACAATGGAAGTTGTAAATTAGCTGTTAATAAATGATTTTTTTTTCTTTGAAGTTTTCCACAAAACTAATCAATTCCGTTATCTAATATATAATGTTTATGTCAAAGAGACAGGTCATATTCTTTGCATGTTCATTGGTAATAAATTGTGCTAAGTCTACAATAATTTTGACAAGTCTAGATCTAAAAAAAAATGCTTATGAAACTGCTTCAATATTTGTTCCAAATTTTTGATAGGCATTAATTATTGACATTATCTTACAGAGTTTAGAATGGTAACGTCCACCAATCTGAACTAGATTATCTGATGATGAAACCCATTTTTATGGAGTTTATTGTTAGATTTTTTTAAAGGGGTTGATGTCCATTTCTGCTCTTTTAATTGAGTTTTTGGTATCTAGTTCTCCCTCAGCTTTTACACATATTCGGTATATGGATTTCCCAATATTTCGATTTGATCTGCACTGAAGAGACATAACTTGTCGAAATGACCAAATGCAGAAACTAAATAACAGTAACTTCGGTATTTTGTTATTTGTTACCTCAGTGCCGAAGCCTCTGTTGATGGGCTGTAAGTCCCCGAGAGTAGCCAGTACTACGATGCTAGCCCGAAAACCGATTAAATTTAAAATCTTACATTATCTAAATTTAACAAAATTTTGTTCTAAACTAATGGGTATCTCCCTCTCGCATAGCTCTGTTCTAGCTGATTTTGGCTTTTTCTATTTAGATCCTATTGGTAATTAGCCTTTAAACATTTTCTAAATATTTTGATTTGATCTGCGCTGAAAAGATATCAGTTGTCGAAATGCGCATATGCAGAAATATGATTAACTGTAACTTTTGTTATTTTTAATTAAAACTCAGATATCTTCACCAAAATTACATGCCCAATCAATGTGAACCAAGTAATTAAACGTGAATTCTGTTTTTACATATACTAATAAATGGAAACAACAGATATGCCTTAATTTCTATACCTACTCCAATGAGAGAACATTTTCAGAAAATGTAAGCTTTATTGTCATCATTGAAGGACTGAGGAAATAGGGATGTCGAGTTTTTCAAATTTGAAATAAGTACAGTTGTTCGAAATTATCAAATCTGTTAAGAAGGTTGATTTTCAATAAATAATATTTTTAGATGCCATTCTAGGGTTAAGTAAATCTTGGTTTAATGTTGAATGTTCTAAAATATAATCTCTGGAAGGAGTGGTTATTCTGATATTATGCAAATGCGTCTGTTGCAACGTGACAATATTTTTATGCAATAAAACAATGACCCTCTCAGTTGTTATATGAAGTAACAATAATATCATACTAGACAAAAACCATTAATATATTAGGTAAGCGAATACAAACGTGTATACGTTCGTATTTAAAAAATTAGTATACTTGGTTTTAACAAGAGACTAATACTTTGTAACCCCATTGAAGTGCAAGACTGAGGAATCTCAGACAACCATGGGTAAGAATCCACGACGAGGCTTGCTGTGTCAGAGAACCATTGAAATCTTACTCGATAGCATCATAATTTATTTCCTCGCGTGAAATTCTTATCTCACTCATGGGTTCAGGCAAGGATATCTCAAAAGGCTAAAAATGGGTGCTGGCTTTTACCTTCTTCAGTGAATGAAATATATATACATGTGTCTTGATGGCGTGAAAAATTAATTCCATAGCTAAGAAATGCCCGAAACAATTGCTTAAAATCAACACAAAGTATTTAATATATACAATGTGCTAGTCACTAAAAGAAACGATATATGGATTCTATTTAAATAATATTTTACATTCTGTTAGAAAACGAAATATATGTAAAAATGTATACTTCTGCATGAAAGAAGTTACCAAATGCCCAAAAAACCTTAACCATACACGGTCAAGGTCATTAACCGGAATTTCTCTTTGAGAACAATTTTTTCATATAACTGCTTCAATAATTGATGCAATTTTTTATATGAATTAATCTTTGACATTATTTACAGCGCTTGATACGATATCGCTTGGTTTTTTTTTTATTACATCTCAGAAAAGCCGATGATAACAGCATTCTTGTGGAGGTTCGAATTGTTAGAATGTTTTCAGAGGAGGAGAGGGTTAGTGTATTCTTATGCTTGTTGATTTTGGATTTCTTTTACTTCTATACCACTGTAAAGTCGTGTTTTCAGGACTTTTGATTTCTGAACTATCTCTTTTGGTTCGATATCTATTTTTCCTCTCTCTATTAATTACCTAAAGTCATAGATGATTAAAAAAGTAGAATCATTTTTATGTTGGAATAATTTCTTAATCGCATTTTGAGCATTTATTAGAAGGAAATGAATGTTACTTCTTTCTTGTGATTTGTAAAGGGGGGTACTAACTAAATTACCAAAAGAAATTGTCAAGAGACAAAGTCTTAGAGGCAGAAAGACAAAGCCTGCTGAAAACCACCGAAACATTGTCAACCACAATGTTCCTTAATTTGTACAGGCATTTCAAAAGAAATGATGGGTTACACCAGTTTAAAGGCGCGTCAAACCTCCTCTTTAATAACAGTAGTGCCCGGTAGCAAAACAAAACTTCGATATTTTTTTTTAAAATGACATGTTCGCTATATGCGTATCAAGTCTTGCTTGTAGTGCGAAAAATATTTGTCAACAGCAATGCATTCTTTATATCAAGAAACAAATAATTCATTATGTCCTAATTTTTTATACATACTCTAACGAGGGAACATTTTCAGAAACCTTACGTTTTAATGTCACAAGCGAAAGACTTAGGAGAAAGGATTAATTGAAACTTCAAGCAGACACTTGGCTTAGTGTTTTAGCAATGAAAAAATCATTAGGTCGAGGTAGAAGATTACTTAAACATAAATATCTGGTGTTGCGTTTTCATTTGCACTCAGTATATTATCAAGATTATAAGGATTACCCTTGCTCAATGTTGGAATGGTAGGTACGATATTGGTTGTAATGGATAGTGCAACTTTCGATTACCATGGAAATCAAACGAGAAAACTAAAATTTTATAAAAATGTGTTCTGCACATTTTTAATATTTCAGCAATTTATATTAATTATTATAAGGGGAACCCCTACCCAAATATTTTTGGAAAAATGGACTCAAAATGTTTAATTTCAGCAGATTGTAAGGGAACCCCTGCATGCCAAAATTGTATTTTTGAATGGTGGTTTGATTCGGGTTGTAATGGATATAGAGCCTTCGGTTGCCATTGCGACAAAACAAGAACTATTATTATAGTATTCTGCTATATATTGTTTTACATGCAATATTTATATACTGGATCAAAAGGGGAACTGCATCCCAATTTTTCTCAGAAAAAGGGCTTGCGATTGTTTTTTTGTCTTACTTGTGTTTTTCCTCTGTGTGATTTTCTGACAGATTGTGGCATGCACTACCGGTAGTATTTTTCAGCAATTGTAGATGTTTTCTGTTATCCAATTTTAGCTCACCTGGCTAATGCCAGATTGAGCTTTTGTTATCACTTTGCGTCCGCCGTCCGTCCGTCCGGCGTTAATTTTTCATTCAAAGATCTCCTCCGAAAATGACTGGACCAATTGGAACCAAACTTGGCCACAATAGTCCTTGGGTAGTGCCTTATAAAAAAGCTGTTTTCTGGTCCGCCCAATATCCAAGATGGCAGCCAGCGGAAAACATAGTTTTAACATTGGACCCTATAGCAAACACATTCAAAGATCTTCTCTGGCACTACTGAGCCAACTGGCACCAAACTTGGCCAAAATTGTCCTTTGGCGGTGCCTTACAAAAAAACTGTTTTTCAGGTCTTTGCGATATCTAAGATGACGGATTTTTAATTCCATAGTAAAATGATTTTGAAAATGATATTTCAAAAAGGGAGATAATCGGACAAAAACATTTTACAAAGAATCACTATGAAAATTTACATTTTTGAAAATAGTTGAAAAAAGTCGGTAATCTTCATTTTTCTTTATGTTTTTTTGAAAGTATGAAGAAAAAGCTTTAATTATGAGAAAAACACAAAGAAATCTTTAAATTAGTTTGAAAGAAAACATTGAAATATCTGTTTTTTCCTATATTATTATTCGAAAAATTTGCTTATTTCAATATAAATTATTTTATCAACAAGCACGGTGACCCGCATTTTTTACTCTTTTTTCAAAGCTAATACAGTGATGAACTCGTCATGAAAAAAGAAAACAATCTATGTACAAAAATTTGAAGTACCCGTCTTCATTAAAACATTTTGCTTCGTTCTAATTCCTGGAGTACTGAAGTGAAGTTTTAGAATCTAAACGGAATAAACTGATCCTTCTAGGTATTTTCATTCTAGGCAGATCAACTCGATTACCAAAGTAATGCATATTTTCATGTTTGTTAAAGAATCCACATCTAAGGAAAAGATTTATACGAATTCATCTAAAGAAGATGTTAAGGGCCGTCTTTAACTTACTATGAGTTAAGAGTGCTTGCTCATTTTTGAAGATCTCTTTGGGAGTTCAAGATGAAGAGCAGTAACCAAGATTAACATTTGCTATATACATTGTATGTATAGGGAATTTATCTCATATAGAGCTACTCAATATCCATTTATATCCTCACAGAAGAGCGGGGGATCCTAAAATGCCTCAAATACAACTGCAGTAATTGATTCTATTATTTTGCAATTGTTCAAAATGAGGACCATGATACTAGATAAAAAGAACGGAGAACTTAAAAGTTTTCAAATGTGATGAGACTTCACCAAAATGCTGTTGAATAATTTTAGGGTTTAGAATTCCACAATGACCATCAATGCATTAACTAGAGGATCAGAATTTGATTTAAATATATATATATATATACATACCTCCGGTTATTGCTTACCAAACGATTTTTATGAGTTTATTCAACAAATTAAAAATAAATATTATTTTCGATTGGTCCATTGGATGTACATTTTTTTTTCACACATCAGAACAATAGACAAAAATTGATGTTTATTGATAAACACTTATCTAATAAATGTAAATTTTCCACAACAAAAATTAAATATTAAGTATAAAATAGATATTATAGTAACTAAATAAAATTACTAATCAAATGTATGTTGGGAAAAATTTTTAAAAAATCTTCACGACAAGGGGTAAATAAAAACTTATTTCCCCCATTTATTTGCTTAAGAATTATCACTGTTATGTATTGAAAACATCTATGCTCAGGCAAAACATAAAATGTTTCTATGAAACAACGGCCATTTTGGTTTATCAGTAAAAAAAAGAACACACACTTTTAACTGCCTATCCCATGGAATAATCAGACAAAAAAAGTTTTTCCATAAATGTTACTGTGGGTTTAGAGATTTATGAGAAGGCTAGAATCTTTAACATGTTCTACATGTCATTGTAAAGTTGTCGGCAACTATTATTTATAATAAGCCATGAGCTTTTGAGTTAATTTGGTTCCTTGAGTTCATACTTTGATAATATTTCCTTTTTTACCTTATTTTAATCATTCTTGTTGTTAAAGATTATTTAAGCACTGGTTTTTGTATTTATTACAAAACAACAACTTCCACGTTTAAAATAGCATTGTTCTATTTCATAGATATGATCATTGAGAGTATATCCCAATATGTATTTAAATATGTATTTAAAGATTCAAGATGTTTTTAATCGATTTTATTTACGTTCCGGAAACTTTTATACCATCAAGCTATATAAAGCTCTAAATATTTTCTTTACTGAAGGAGATAAAATGGTCTCTAGTTAAAAGCAAGGTCATTCTTTAATTTTGATATTATCCATTCTCTTAAGTTGCCGTAGGATTGTTAGTGATTTTATCCTTTTTTAATATTGTTGTTTACTACATATAACCACTGAGAGAGTATAAAAATATTGTCATGTTGCAACCGACGCATTTGCATATTTTCACGACAATCACTGCTACAAGAGGTCATTGTACCAAAGGAAATTTAGCAGGCAATGTCTTTTGAAGATTATTGTTGACTCCTACTAGCAGCTTCTTTGATTGATATAAAAAATAGTTTAATACATGATAGAAAGTGATTTGTAGCAGAAACACATGTTAGTCTTTAAATCGATAATAACTAGACATTTCAAACGCACATTCATCTTAACTATTATTTCGTGATTATCAAGCTACTTTATAGACGGATTTTAGTCCACTCTTGAAAATTTGCCATAGCATCAACGTTTGATAAAGTGGTCAAAATCAAAATTTCCAAATTCTCTGAACATTTCAATTACACTGACGAAAAAAGTAAAGAAAATGTGTCGTTCTTCAAATTCTGAGATCCAATTTTGTCAAGAAGTTGTTTAGAGTTGAAATTTGTCAAAAATGTCCATGTTTTGAATTATAATGCTAAACATCAAATAACTAAATACCGAAGTCACTGTCAAAAAAATGTGAAAATTTGCACAAATGTTCCCAAAAGGTTCCAAAAGAAGCTGAGAAAAATTCAGACTGATTTATCGTGGTTCACAGGAGATAAACGTTAAAGTAATATTGTTAATGGGGAATATCAGGCATTTCGAGAAGAAACCCAGGGAATATTTAATGTCCCATTCAATCATGGATTAAAAGAAAACCTGTCCTAAAACTTTGAGATGGGAAAATGTTTTCACAGGGTTAAGCTTTGTAGTGGACCATAAAGAAAACTAATTATGCGTAAATTCGCACCAAAACACCATTCTCGTGCATTTCATGCCATGTATAACTGTTGGTGTGGTTCCAAAAATCAGTCATGCGGAAAATTGTTTTTTGAGCCTTTGTAATAACAAGTTTATTGGCAATTACATTTTTTTTGCAATTGTTTTTTGTGCGAAAAAAGATCTAAAAAAAATTAAGTGTTGCGTTTTCATTGGCACACAGTACACAAAAATAGAGCTATTTGGTGTTTAGATCAAGCTAAGTATAAAAGGAATATTTCTGTTTGAAAAAGAAAACTTGCAGCTTTTTTTTAATTCAGAAAAAGCATGACTATTAAGCTTTGTACCCTGCTTTTAATTCCAAAGATGGTAAACATGTTCTTCTTTCATAATTTATGACGTTGTAATACCAAATCTATTTAGAAGTATTTCAATTGAAGTTTCATATTTAAGAAGGCTTGATATCATAGTCAACGGAAATTATGTCCTTAGCTAGCTGTCAGTAACTGCGAGCATTTGTCCGGACAGTACATGTGTGTATTGTCTTCATGTTTTATGTACTTCATTGTAAGGGTACTCGTCTAGATAAGTTGGACTTTTTTCTAGTTTGATTTTTACTATGAGTTTTTTTGTGTATTTATTTTTTAGCCATTCACCACACATAGGGGAAGGGTTTGGATACAAGAAAACGAGTTTAACCCCGCCGCAATTTTTGCGCCTGTCCCAAGTCAGGAATATGTTGGTGATTGACTTGTCCGTGTCTTCTTATAAATTTTTAGTTTCTTGATATTTGGGTTATTGGATGTGGTTTGTTTCCATTGATTTATCCACTTTTTTACCCTTTGGGGCCATTTAGGGCTTGCTATATGGTCTGAGGTTCCTCACTGTGTTGAAGACCGTACGGTGACCCCTAGATGTTTTGTTTTGGGTTGTTTTAACCTGGATATGGGATGTTGTCTCCTTGACATTTACCCCATTTCCTTTCTTTTTCATATTATTTATTTAAAAAGTTGCAGTCCTGCAGATACTGCTAAAATAAATCGCTATGATCTGGTTCCTATGGTTACTAACATTCCTGTAATATTTGAAGAAAATCTGTGTATGGCTTTCTGCGATTTGTGTCTAAAAGATCTGAATGATCTGCATTTGTATAGCAGTAATGTAAATTTAATGTCCCGAAACTCCCAAAATATTTGACGAATCAAAATGGTAATGCTAATTTGATCTAGTATATCCGCTGACTAATGATCATGTAAGATTGGAATATTACCCCGAATAGCGGTCTCCTAGGTGTTGCGTCCATAAGAGTTGCCATTGTATAGCAATGTTGAAATATCCAAATCCCCATAACTCCTAAAAGAAATTACGAATCAAAATGGATCTGCGATATGATCTAGTCATAAAGTGTCTATCGAGTCTGTAAAATAGGAAGGGAATCAAATTATTATTATTTGACAAGTTGCGTCCACAACAAAGTGTGACATACGGACGGAAAGACACACTCGGTGCGACATGGACTATGTTAAATACAATGTAATACCGCGTCTCATAGTCCATAAAACTATCGGAAATAAGATGGACATGTCAACGAATTGAAACCTGGTGCAATGGCGGGGTAAGAGTTGGTGCAATGCATGTGACGCCCGACATGTTAAAAATGGCAAACCAAACTTTAAATCATAGTCAGAATCATATAAAATACGATCATTTAAATGAAACGACTCAATTAGATCTTACCATAAGGTTTGATCAAAAGTTTGGGCGTAAACAGACAATTTGCCAAATAAATTTGATTCATGTCATGGAGATGCAAAAGTGCAGTGAAAATAAGATTTTGTTTATTACAACTGACAATAATAAAAAGCGTCTTATCTGCATACATTAGTACAGATATAACATTATAATATTTGAAATCGTAAGAATACTTGACACACAGGTGTAAATTTAAAATGTAAATCCTTACAATGGTTTATTATTCACTAAATGTTAAATTCCCCCATCCAATTTTCCCACGAACATTGAATATTAAGGATGTATTTAAAACAAGAGAAATACTCAACATTCAGTAACCTGATTAAGATGTCTTTTTTAGCTCACCTGGCTATGCCAGGGTGACCTTTTGCCATCACTTTGCGTCCGTCGTCCGTCCGTTGTCCGGCGTCCGTTGTCCGTCGTACGTCTGTCCGTCCGTCGTTAGCTCACTTTTAAAAATCTTCTCCTCTGACACTACTGGAGGGATTGGTTTTAAACTTTATAGTAATCATCTATGACATGTCCTGTACAAATGATCTTCATTTTATTATGATCCGATGAAAAATATGGCCGCTGGTGCTAAAAATAGAACTAGGGGTAAATTGGTGTTTTTTGCCAATAACTCAAAAACCGATGCAGATATCAAAAATCTGACAAGTAGTAAAATTGTTCAGAATGCCGAGATCTATCTGTTCTGCAATTTTGAAGAAAAATGGAAAACCCGTCTGAGAGTTATAACCCTTTTACCGTAAATTTTTCGAAATTTGTGCATTTTTTTATTTTTTATTTCTAAAACTGTAACAGATAGAGGTAAAGTGTAAATTAAAAAAATGTTCAGCATATCAAGATCTACATACTCTGAAATTTTGAAGAAAATCCAAAGGCCTGTGTATGATTTATTGGCCGTTTTTCACCTTTTTTTCCAATGCCATATGGTTATGGGTTATTTCCCTTTAAATTCTGTGTTCAAATCTTCTTGAGTTAACTTTTCTATTTTAAGCTTTAGAGAAATTCCCTACTATCACTTCATTTAAAAAATTATTTCTTCCATAATTAAGAGCAAAAACAGTGTTTTTGTGTAAATTTCTGCAATTTTTTGCAAAATACTTTCTTAATCTTTACCTTCTTTCATGTCATAATGATTTTCCTATATAAACATATTGTGTATACTACTGGGACTTTAGTAGCAAATCACTATGAACTCTGCTGACATGTATGTTGAAGTAGATTATTAGCTTCATAGACAGCTTAATGTCAAAAATATTAGTAAATAAAGCCTTAAGTGAGCAGTTGAAGAAATTAACCTGAATGGATTTGAGCGGAACCTGGCATTAATGATGCTTATGAGGTGCTCACTATAATATATATATATATATATATTGTGACTTTTATGCCTAAATGTCATCCAACATGGCCATCTATAGGGAACTTAATTTATTACTCGACTGTATGGAAAGAGCATACAAAGAATTTTTTATCTGAAACAACTTGGCTAGTCACAATGTATCTTAGATGGTCCCCTTCAAAACAGATGTCCTTCAAGTCTGCACCTTATGCAAATTGGCCACTGGGAAACAAAGTTTAATATAGGAGTACATTCAAAGATCTTCTTCTTTAAAACCATTTGGCCAGTTGGAAATAAACTTTGGCACAATACTTAATTTTCTTTAAAATTGTGTCCTGCAGATCCATCCCTTATCCAAGATGGCATGCAATAGGGAAAATAGTTAAATTAAAGTTGGATCATATAACATAAATGTTTAGTTACATAGTTTGAAAATGAAACCCTTTAACATATAAATTGATTTGAAGTTATGTATTGGCCATGGTCCAGGTGAGCGATACAGGCTCTTGAGAGCCTCTTGTTTTTCTCATATTCAAAATATTAAAAATACGAACGACTGTAAATACCTTAAAAAGGTTTTATACCTAAATAGGTTTTTTCGTTTCCAATCGGTACACGAGTCTGTCTTGAACTTATTATAAGGAATGACTAAAGCTCATTGTTGAAGGCCTCATGGTGACCTAAAGATGCAGAAGAACAATAAACACGTTGTTCCATTGCTTGGTTTGTCTCACGTGCTTTTAATCCATATCCTTTCATTGTTGATTTACGACTTGACCAACCTGAAAGACTTAAATCATTGTGCAAATATGTTCTTACTTAGAAATTCATTAAAATAAATGTAAATTTGACTAATTTCTTTATTTATTTTTCTACGCCATCAAGGACATTTTACCATTTTTTTTAATTTTCAAGTATCAATTTTCAACTGTAATAAGGTTTCAATGATTCACACAAAAATTAATTATTCAAGAAAATTGAAGTTCCGGATTTTACTCAAATAAATGTCGTGTTTTCAAAGCAATCACTATTGAAGCAGTCAATACTTTAAGGAATACAGATTTTATAGATTTTTAAATCAATCGATTTTAAAAAAAAATTAAAATTACAAATTTTACAAATTTTTAACATTTGATAATTTTCGAATAATTTTGAATATGTTACATTTTGATATGATTCACTCCTGAATTATTTTTCGTACACACAACAAAAACAGAGTTAGCTTCCGAGAAATGCATTTAAAAAGTAATACCTAGATAGTCTGCAACGTTTTCGAAACTAGGAGGTAAAAGGTACCTTTTCCCGTCAACTGATGCCTCTGTTGGTAGACTGTTAGTCCCTTATTGTATATACCAACCCAATAACCAGTACTTTAGTGCTTGCCCGAACACCGATTTTATATGAAAACTTGCAATATCTAAATTTAACAGTTTTAAATTTTGCACTTTGTAGTCACTGATTGCAGTCACAATGAGGCAGGACTTCAAAAATTAGCTTCTCTCATACCTCATAGTAAGTTCAAGATGGCCCCTAGCACCAGTCTGGGCGGAATTCATTGTTTTATGTCGAACAATGCTATAGCCATGTTGTTTTACTCAAGGATGCATGTGTAATCGTCAAGAAACATAAAAATAACTGGCAATCGTTGTTATCCGCTGCCCGACGAATCGACTAATACAGGGCAATGATTCTCATCGTGTCAACTGCAAGAAAAACTAAGCTAAAGAAACGGGAGATATAGGCACTAGACAGCTGGTCAGAATAACATTTGGAAATTACAAAAAAATAAATTGCCAAAATATTGAAAGTATAAAAGTGTATCCATGCGAGAAATATACTGAAATGTATAAAAACCATACAACTCTCGCACGGGTAATCTTTTTAGGGACTCATTATATCAATCGAGGAGACGGACAGGGTAGGGTTGAATAGAGAGAAAGAAGAGAGTACACGGGATAAACAAGAAAGGGGTATATAAGAAAAGATTAAGGAACCGTGAAAAAAGCGGGAGAAAAGGGGGCAGAAGAAATGGGAGGGAGAAAGGAGAAAGACACCTACCTTCCCGCCCTCTCGACAATGGACCTGTTTTAATACCTTGTATGTGTTGTGCATTAATCTTAATGTACAGATGGCTTAAGGAACATACATCTGTTACATTACAAATCGAACATTTGAATCGTGTGAAAAGTTCAAACGCTACCTAGAGAAAATCTAGACTTGTTTTATCTGTTGTATACAGGGAATGTTTAGTAAATGTAGTAATACACTTCGAAAAATTCAAAATGCATACTTCCACTGACCCTTTTATGATATTCCGATCCGTGATTTTGATCGAATGTAAGTAGCTATTTCTTCCGTAAAATACGACAACAAACATATGAAAACCTATACTGTTCGAGTAACGTCGTCGCCATTTTAGTGTACCCTACATTGTGACGTCAGGTGTTTTATGACGTTTAGCCATGGTTCCAACGATTATTGTATTACAAAAATGAACACTTATGTTTGGTCATTTACCCTGGTGAGACGAGGTCGCGTGCATCGATCTCACATTGTAAACCACCATTTACGGAAGAAAGAGTTATCTCCTCATACCCCAGATCTATCCCCTTTAGACATTACGTTAACCTAGTGTCTGTCACGTCATCAATGAATTTAAATGAGCTTAGGCCTATATAATGATCTTTTATACATCTCATACAAAAAGTCTTGTACAGTTAAGTAAAATTTTTGATGCCTAAAAATATATTTCAAGTTTTACAACAAACGTCAGTCAATGACAAAATTACTCCGCAGTATGTCAAAAAGGGAAGAAAAGAAATCATCGTTTTTTTTTTTGTTTTTTTTTTTTTTTTTAAGAACCTCTATGAACAGCAAGATTGCAATTCAATATATCGGTCGATGAAATAGTATTTTGGACGCAACGAAACAGTATAAATGAACGCTTTTTTCACATGTAATCATCTGTAATTTAGTTCATTAAAGACAAATCCTCATGGACCCGAGGAACTATGAAGACACGTAATCTATTGAAGATTTTACCTTTAATTAAATATTGACTTGCCTTGATTTTTTTTCATATGCTCTTTATTAAAGCCGAGTTAGAATAAATCAAATAAAATTGTTTGTCATACCTTTTTGCATCAACAATGACGGGATATGAAATTAAATACAAATAACTAAATACTGTGAATTTAGTTTCTGCATATGCGCATTTCGACAACTTATGTCTCATCAGTGCAGATAAAATCTAAACGTTTGGAAGACCATAAACTCAAAGATGCTTAAAAACTGATAAAGAACAAATAACGAATCATTTTTTTCTTATTTTGAATTTTTCTTTCATTTGAAACCATTTATAGATAATTATATACATATATTTACTGTTGTAACTTTATGTAATAGTCGTCATTTTGATTATTGTTTTCTGTATATAATTTTCTAAGGGAGAGGACGTTTCTAATGTTGTAATAACTTGTGTCCGATCCCTTTTGCATCTTTTTGTGCAAATAAAATATGTTTAATGTCAATAACGAATATGATCTAAACGTAAAGCCAAAATCATTTGCATGAAGGAGAAACGCCTTAGTTTTCAACAAAATTTACATAAATTTTGATATTGTTAGGTTTCAAATAAAATCGGCTTTCGGGTCAGTACCGAAGTACTGACTACTGGGCTGGTCAGATAAAACCAAGCAATGAAACACACTCTTATTGTTGTTTTTTATCTTGCATCTTTCATACTGACATAAAATCATTTTTCGAATGTTTAGAATACAATTTACACAAAGAAATAAGAAGTCTTGTTCTCTTAGAACTTAAGGATACATCAAACACCAAAGCAACTGCAAAAACTATGAGCAAAGCTCACTAAGATATACTCTCGATCAATTTGATTCCAAAAATTTAAAAAAAAAATAAAATTTAAATTTTACAATGGTTGGTTTACAATTGCAATATCCAATTGACATTCTATGCAACATTCGGTGAATTTCTCCGACAAGATTAGAAAGGGGTAAAAAAAAAGACATATACATGTAATTGACCACAGAGTTCTATTGTGTTTTTTATCTTGCATATGCGTTGACAGGAATGAACTCTATATTATGTTCGCCTAAAATCTTAATGTTCCCATTCATATGAAATTGTTTTCACTCATGTTTAGCTAGAAAGTAGGATGTAAATAAAATAAATTGCCATAAAAAATCACCATTTTCTCTTTCCGTTGCTAACGACTTAATTTTCTCGGTGTAACCCAAATATTCTTTTGAAATGCATGTACCAAAATCAGAACCTTTGCGGTGCTGGTTTACATCTGTTTTGTTCTTTTTACTTTTGAAAATTCGGTTGGGTAAGTTTGTTACTAACCCCATTTTATATTACCTTTTACCCTTTTTAACTTTTTTATTTTATTAGTTTTTTATTTATTTATCTATCTTTATTTTTTTCATTTATTTTTAAGGATTTTTTTCTTTTTTATTTACATCTACATTTTTCAACTTTTAATGATATAAGATATACATATAGATATTAACGGTAAATGTCTTTTTTGTAACAATTATACGTGCATTCAGATTCAGACTTCCTGCGGAAACACTATCAAACAAAAGAAACAATGAGTGAAAACTGATTAAATATTTCCCCTTTTTCTGTGGAAAAGATACGGATATATCATTTCGGAAAATTCCACATCTGCAATAGGTGAAATTTGACCTTTCCTCATTATTTGGACACATGGATTAAATGATGTACATTAATAATTGCCATGATTTTTCCATGTTAAAATGCTTCAAAATTTATCTAAATCTTTACTTCAATCAACTTTATTTGCATAATACATTTTACATATGAACACAGTATCAACATGGAAACAATATTCAAGTGTTGAGTCACACAAATTTGTCTTGAGAGATAACTATTATACTATTAATTGTCTACGCTTATACTAAAAGTTAAGCTTATAACAAATGTGAATATTGACAGGCAAAAGGGGGGTCAGGGGCCTGTAACTCAAAAAAAAAATTCGAAAACATAAAGTTGTTAGGAGGGGAAATCGAGATTTTGGCCAATATTTGTCTAAAAACTATTGCGTCTCGTTAAGATTTTTTTCACTAGCACCCCAACAATCTCATCTTTAAATAGACACGCATCGTAATCAATTCGATGCAAACATTACTGCAAAATTTAACAATTAGTTCCATTGGAACGTAAACTTGCAAAAAATAGACTCAATCGTAATCAATTCGATGCAAACATTTTCTGCAAATTTAACAATTAGTTCCATTGGAACTTAAACTTGCAAAAAATAGACACACAGCGTAATCAATTCGATGCAAACATTTACTGCAAATTTAAAAATAGTTCCATTTGGACCTAAACTTGCAAAAAATAGACACACATCGTAATCAATTCGATGCAAACATTTACTGCAAATTTAACAATTAGTTCCACTGGAACTTAAACTTGCAAAAAATAGACACACAGCGTATTCAATACGATGCAAATATTTACTGCAAATTTAACAATAGTTCCATTTGAACTTAAACTTGCAAAAAAAAAAGATACACATCGTTATCAATTCGATGCAAACATTCACTGCAAATTTAACAATTAGTTCCACTGGAACTTAAACTTGCAAAAAAAATAGATACGCAGCGTAATCAATTCGATGCAAATATTTACTGCAGATTTAGCAATTACATTTGTAGTTCCATTTGAACTTAAACTTGCAAAAAAATCTTCATATATAAACATGCAACTGGGACCATCTTATATTTTTATACAGAAATATACATGTATTTTGCGAATTAGCATGTGTCCAAATATCAATGAAGGGATATGGAGTAAATGCAAATAAAACTAAGTCTCTACAAAAACATGGTAATACTTAACAATGGAACAACACTTTATTATTGTTGTTCATCTTGAAGTCACCATTAGGTCTTCAACAACGAGCTCCAACCACACATATAGTTTTTATTGAGATCTATAAACAAACTGCACAATGTACATCTACAGATGGTACTATTGCAAATTGCAGTTGACTACTTTTAAAAGTGATGTTTTTTGTCTCTTTGAGAAGCACCCTCTTATTACCATCTGTTCGAAGAAAGATGGATCTTTTAAATCCTTTGATGGCATGTCTCTAAATTATCTAAATAAAGCCTTCCAGTAACATCCATGACCTGACAAAGGAAAAGAGTGGCACACTTTAGGACATCTTTGACCTGACAAAGGAAAAGAGTGGCACCCTTTAGGGCATCTATGACCTGACAAAGGAAAAGAGTGGCACCCTTTAAGGCATCTACGACCTGACAAATTAAAGGAAAAGAGTGGCACCCTTGAAGGGCATCTTTGACCTGACAAAGGAAAAGAGTGGCACCCTTTAGGGCATCTATGACCTGACAAAGGAAAAGAGTGGCACCCTTTAAGGCATCTATGACCTGACAAATTAAAGGAAAAGAGTGGCACCCTTGAGGGCATCTTTGACCTGACAAAGGAAAAGAGTGGCACCCTTTAGGGAATCTATGACCTGACAAAGGAAAAGAGTTGCAAACTTTAGAGCATCTATGACCTGACAAAGGAAAAGAGTGGCACCTTTTAAGGCATCTATGACCTGACAAATTAAAGGAAAAGAGTGGCACCCTTGAGGGCATCTATGACCTGACAAAGGAAAAGAGTGGCACCCTTTAGGGTATCTATGACCTGACAAAGGAAAAGAGTGGCACCCTTAAGGGCATCAATGACCTGACAAAGGAAAAGAGTGGCACCCTTTAGGCTGACTTAGGAAAATAAATGTATCCTTACTCCATCCCATGATAAATAAATTGACTGTTAGAATACGCTTAAAGTAATAACCGAACGGGACTATTCAATGTCCTTCCACTTGTAATAATATAAGTACAATTTTTGTTTCAAATATCGTACCAATGTATTAAACCAACATACCTTACTGTCATTGTGGCAACCACTGTGAAACCAAGCCACCTTCCAGAATAACCAGTTACAACTGTGATGTCTAGCCACTTTCCAGTATAAGTCTTAACAGTATATCATAATGTACATTTATTAATAACTTATTTCAATAATTCAAATACCAGTTTGCCTTATCGGAGGAAGACACACTTTGGCATATTCTGAATATTTTATACGTTCACTGATTAAATATTACAAGCGCATTAAAGTATCTGCTTAGCCAATCATACCTGAGGAAGTTCCAACATAATTAAAAATCATTGTCTTAATAGCATTTCAAAAAAACTCTATATTGCAAATAAAAATAGAAAATACTTCCATAAGTTATATATTATCCACAAAATCACTCGTTTTGATAAATACACTCATGCCCCTTCATTTTTCCTGTCAATTCAGATTTATTGGAAAAGATCTCTTAGAATGTAGCACGGATTGAAACGGCATTTGGTTTCATGAAATCATGGTGTTACATCTAATATTGATATATATCACAACTTAAACGATTGTATATTGTTCTGTACAAGGGAAAAAAGTTAATACCTGTAATAGTATAGATCTATTGCATGAATACTGGCAAATACAGTCTCAAAGGACGGGAAATTAAACTTTTCTACCATTTTTTTCGAATGTAGAAATTGTTTTACAAATACAATTAAATATATCGTTTTTCTTTAATCTGTCTTCAATGGTTCGCATCCAGGCTCTCATGACTATCCACCATTGTTAAAGTATCAGATGTGTATTTTGCGATATAATTCTGCTGCCATATGAAGATGCCAGTAACAGGTAAATGTTAAATGGTTTATTTATTTTTAATACATCGGCAAACGAATATCGAAGCAAGATCGAGGAAAGGGGAAATTCTAAAATCACAAATAAAAAATCACGGCAATTCACAGCAACACGAATTGAGACAGTATGACAAAGACAAAACAAATAAACGAAGTTCTCATCTATATCAACGAAGTTTTTTTTCAAAATCAGATTTCGATGAGTTATACAAAAGATTTCAAAGTTGTAGAATATAAGGTAAATTAAAGTCCAAATTTTGGATAACAAATCTTAAATTAGCGTAAGAAAAAATAGCGTCTTTTCTGTTTATCTATTTATTAAAACATTTATATTTTATCGGGGGTATCTGATCTGATGCAATTTTTGTGGAGCATTCACCCGAAACAACATCACCAACCTGTATTTAACTCTCAAGAAAATATTACCCTTCAGAGACATAGGAAAACCCTGGAAATCGACAACCAAAAATTCTATGATCGCCATCATTGTTGGAAGCAAAATTTTCTAATAAGGACATTGTAAGTTTCCGACAAATAGAAACTAGAGGCTCAGATACTGAGCCTGAATCGCTCACCTGACAAAATGCTTACATCAGGTGATGAAAGTGATGTTCATCCCATAGGATCCTATGTTAAAATATATTCTGTGCTGGCAGTCTTGTTTTTTATCAGATCAAAACAATATAAGCAATCTTAGTTTGATTGAATTTGTTTCAATAATTTAAGGGCATGTAATGAAAAAAATGTTTTAAATTATGGGTACCATTCTTAATCAAGTTCGATGCTGGGAGCTATTTTCTTTGTTGGATCCCAACAAAATGAGAAATCTTTGTAGAGGACCTTCCATACATCATTTCTGTAATTGGCTTGACTTTGCTTCAATAGTTTCTGAGGAGATGTTGAAAATAATGTTTTTCCCATAGGATCCTATGTTAAACCCAAGTTCTGCGCTGGCGGCCATGTTTTTTATCGGATTGGGAACGAAATGAGAAATCTTGATAAAGAACCTTCCATACATCATTCCTGTAAAGTTTGGTTGAATTTGCTCCAGTGGTTTCAGAGAAGAAGATGAAAATGTGAATTTCCCATAGGGTGAATGTTAAGCTATGTTCCGTGCTGGCAGCCATGTTTTTTGTGAAATCAGAATAAAATGAGCAACATTTATAAAGGACCTTTAGTACATCATTCCTGTAAAGTTTGGTCGAATTTGCTTCAGCAGTATCAGAAGAGTTGATGAAAATGTGATTTTTCCCATAGGGTCCAATGTTAAACCTAAGTTCCGCGCTGGCAGCCATGTTTTTTTATCGGATTGGAACGAAATGAGCAATCTTTGAAAAGCATTCCTGTAAAGTTTGGTTGAATTTGCCTCAGCGGTTTCAGAGGAGAAGATGAAAATGTGAAAAGTTAACGGACGGACGCCGGACGACGGACGCCAAGTGATGAGAATAGCTCACACTGACCCTTTGGGTCAGGTGAGCTAAAAAAAAGGGAAACGGGGAATGTGTCAAAAAGACAACGACCCAAAGGGGAGTAATAACAACTCAAAGCCACCATAAGATCTTCAATGAACGGCGAGGAAACCCTCCCCAACGGCAGGTCGGAGTCGGCCCCTGAACAAAGAGCAATCAAGTGCAGCGAAATAAACATCATCCTAGACTCCTATAGACATAAAGTAAACTAACTAGAAAAAGGACAAGACACACAAAGGCTTAATAAATTCCTGACTTAGGACAGGCGCAAACCTGCTGCGGCGGGGTTAAACTAGTTTTATTGGATCCAAACCTTCCCCCTACAGCCAATGTGATAAATCAAAAAACAATCGTAACAACAGTAAAATTCAGTTGGCAAAAAACTGTTTTCGGATCAGCACCGAAACTGCGGACTATTAGGCTGGTAAATAAATATAAAGTTGACCTTGACACAATACATCGGCAAACAAAAACTGAAGCAAAATGATGAAAGGGGGAATTCCAAAATGTAAAATTACGGCAATTCATATCCAAGAACAAGAACGCCACAAAACTAAAGCACTAGCAGTGTGAACCCAAACAAAAACTGAGGTATAATCAGGTGCTCCGGAAGGGCAAGTACGCTTTAATTTTGAAGTCTTCTCCTGTTTAAAATATCACATACAAACTTTATAAAATAAAGTAAAGACATATAAAACAAAAAGAGAAGAAATTTGTATAACGCATGTGTGGATAATTCTATATTTCAAAAATCAGGAAGGTGAGCTTGTGAATTATTTTAGGCTTAGACAATAAGGAAACGTTAAATATACTTAAAGATCAAAATTTGTTGAGTGGATGCCAGGGCTTACCGTGTACCTTCTATGGCATTTTTTTAAACACAGTGCTAAGTTAAACAACGAATATTTTTCAGAGAATGCATCACACCAATTTTTTCTGACAAGTACATGTTAAATATATGTACCAATGATCTGCAAAATAACACCTTCCTATCATAACTACTGTAGGCGGAGTTGCGCGGACAATGTGTGTACCCTCTAATAAAAATCACTTAAAGTGACTAAATTCAACAAGTTATATTTTTTCAGACAAATGCACAAAAGTATTTTTTTCAGAAAAATGCACAAAAATCTAAGTCCAAAAGGCACATCTTCAATATATGAACAAATCATCTGCAAAATAGAATTTTCCCCTTATGAAAACTGCGAAAAGAATTGCCAAATTGTGTACTATCTACGTTGAAATCACTATAAAATTCAAAAATGAATATTTCTTTAGAAAAAAATGCTCCAAAATCACAATCATCAAGAGCCACATTTTCAATATATGTAAAAATGATCTGCAAAATAAACTATCATTGCATACCAATTTTGTGAGGAGTTGCCCGGACAAAACATTTCCCCCCTTCTGTTGACGGCCTGGTGGACGGACGGACATGAGTAAACCGAATGCAAAATACCTTTCGTAATACCTAAATCAGTACAGGCTCTGGGGATATACTCTTTCATTTTTTTTTTCTCAAATTTCATTATTTATCATTCCGGGATTCAGAAGAATGATTCTTGCAAAAAATATATCAAAGATGTTCAACAAAAAATCATATCTGTAAAAAAAAACCATTACTCTCTTTTCATTATTTCTGTGAATGACTCAGACTGATACAGTATTAATGACACCCTTGTATCCTATTACATTGCCAATTTTCTGTACTATCGATATATTTGTACAAGATGTTGTAATATTTATATGGAAAACACGATGAGGCATTGACTTTTAAGCATTCACTTGTGATAGTTTGTACTTCTATGTCAACAGTTTTTGTTTAAATAAGGTAAACTCACTTTAGTATGGAAGATACAATAGAAGATAAAGAATGACCATGTCTGTTGCTTTAATAAGCTGAACCGGTTAATTCATAAGGTCTATTGATAAGTATATGTTATCGGGCTCTTGACAGCAATATATCGTAAAATATCAACCGCGAACGAGCCCCAAGCATTCTGGCGAGCGGGGCGATATTTTACAATACATCAGCTGTCAAAAGCCCGATAACTTGTTTATCATCCTTTATTTTGCATTTTAGATTTGTAATTATTGAACTGAATTTTCAAATTCTCCCAAAGTTGCGCGGGAAATTCGACAAACATGCCATTCTCGCCTTTTCAGCAATTTTCAGCTTAAAAACATGTTTTGTAGGGTTTTTTTCATCATTTTATTGGCAAAGGTTTTGTAACTGGGTGAATAATTTGACCGAAATTCTATAAATAATGTCAATTTTGAATTTTGCCGCATCCTTTGGTTGTTACGACATTCTCTCGTTGCTTGCAGGAGCTTTTATGACGTCATAATGAGAAAACGTGAAAGCTCTGCAGGATATATCAACGACCTAGTTTCTACAATTTTTCTGACATCTAGTTTATCTATTTGTGTAATCATGATTCTGTTCTGAATACCTAATCGGAAAGAGCAAATGCAATAGATGTTTATTATTACAAATTTGATTTCGTTTGAAACCTTAAAAAAAATTAAATCCTTTGAAACTTTGGGAGAATCCCTTGATATATCCAGGTCAACCTCTGATATATCCGGGTCAACCAGATACGGCTTTTGCTGAAAGGCTCTGCAGGCTGATATAACCATGGGGAAGGATGATAAACGGATATTATCGACAAGATAGAAATGGCCGAGAAAGATACTTAAAAACAATTTTATATCCGATTGAATGTACAACTCCGAAAGAGCGTTTAAGGTAGTCCAGGGCAGTTAATTTTTAACAACAATTTCTTAAGTTCAATATATTCATCTTTCAATTAAATTCAAGCAAGTTAGTTTCTGGTCACAAATATTTAGAAGAAACAATAAAAATGCGATGTTTCAACTTCACTCAGTTAATATAATGTCAATTGTCCTCTTAGGTAGTATCAAAAGCTGTTGTAGTTCCCAAACGGTGTAGACTAACAGTCCATAAGCAGAGACATTAAACCCCTGGTATTTTAAATTTAGTTTCTGTAGATGAAACTTCGTCAACTGTTGAATCATTGCCACTTGTTCAATTAACATTTCGAATGCTTCAAATTAGGCATAGCTTTACTGTGTTGATTTTAAACAAGAGCTGTCGCAGAATGGCATCCAGTTTTAACCCCCACTAATACGGGACTTTCGAAATAGAAAATCTTGTGTAATTGAAGGCGGAAACGATCGCCTCGGAAACCGGTTAAAAGGAATACTGGATTTTTAAACCTATTGAAATAAATATATACCACATAAAAACAATCGATTTAATCGAATCAATATGAAATTGAAGTGCGTTTATAATTTTTCCTTTATGACAATTCTTTAACTACTAGTAAATTTTAATTAACGAAAAAAACATAAAATGAAACGCTACAAATAGATTAAATATAAATCACCCTTAGCTCATCAGTGTTCATTAAATAGTGATCCCTCTCAACGTATTGATCTATTGATTTTTACGTATAAAATTTATCTGTTTCAGGAATAAACACGAGTCAAAAGTCCCGTATTGACTCAATATAGAAAGTACAAATTTAAGAGTTTTGGGCTACAATATTTGTGTTGATACTTATACTATAACTAATCCAAGATTCTGATTATCGAAAATATTCAACTTGTGATCGGAAAACGCTGTAATTCACTCATGCGCTCCGCGCATTCGCGAAATACTGCGTTATTCGATCATTCGTTGAATATTTTGCGATAATCAGAATCAATGGTTAGTTATAGTTTTTATTATATAGATCTTCATGCATATTTGATGGTTCCGTTGATGATTCATTTCATGAACTACGTTTTCAAGATTAATCCGCTGTGACGTTTACTTAACAACAACGTTGACAACGTCTATTGTGACGTCACTTCCTAGAGTGAAATTATGGAAAATAATTTCACAGTTAATTATCACTTTTCTTTCACTGGGAAATCTCAATATTAAAATCTATTCGCCTTCTCGAATAGATTGATTTATCGAGAAACAAGGTATATACGTTAGAGTTGTTTCTCTTTTCGCATGCATATGCTAAATGAACTATTTAATCAACTTGAGAGTTAAGCGAGTTATCTTCCATCTTCGATATATAAAGACCCCGTCTGAGAATTTCCGGCCTTTCCTCCCTGGCATCAGACAGGTACGCATCCATACATACCTGTTACAAACAGTCACAAACCCAATAAAACCCAACCCTTGATCCCACCCTATAGTTAGCTTTGTTAACAAAATTTCTGCTGCTGCTTGATTTGTATTTTCAGGAATATGGAAGTGTGGAAGGTCTTGTTTTGTCACTTCAACCAAATGATGATTTCTCGGTGTAGACGAATATGCGAAAACAGGAAGAGCTATATGAGCAGTACTTGGAAGGAAGAACACAATGCATGCAAAGAATGTGGAAGTGAAGATGAGTTTCTTAGACTAATTCAACCAAAAAAACTGAACCCTCGGCGCGGCTAAACGAGTAAAACGACGTGTTGGCAAGAACTCCTTTGAGAAGTACTTCAATGCGATAATGCGGCACAGTATGTCTCTTTGAAATTATTCGTCTTTACTACTGATCCCAGGGTCAAGTACAACGAAGATTAACTGATGTGTGCCATACAAATTGAATATTGCCTATGTGCCTGATGAATATTGCTTATGTGCCAATGAATTGAATATTGCTTATGTGCCAATGAATTGAAAATTGCTTATGTGCCAATGAAATGAATATTGCTTATGTGCCAATCAATTGAATATTCCTTACGTGCCAAGGAAATGAATATTGCTTATGTGCGAATGAAATGAATATTGCTTATGTGCCAATCAATTGAATATTCCTTACGTACCAAGGAAATGAATATTGCTTATGTGCCAATGAATTGAATATTCCTTATGTGCCAATGAAATGAATATTGCTTATGTGCCAATGAAGTGAATAGATGATTGATTACGTGCCACTGAATTGAATATTGCTTTTGTGCCTAATTAATTGAATATTACTGATGTGCCTAATGAATTTAATATTGTTCTATGAATAGAACGCTTCTTTTGTGCCGAATGTTCAAAGCGAACATTTTTTGTGCAAATAATGAACTGTTTGGTGTGTACAAATTAATTTAAAGGAGTTATACAGCCAAAACATTGCCAATGTTAATAAATTAATAATAAATTAATTAAATTTTATGCATTTTTTATTGGTATATAAAACTTAAAAGAGAGGGTTAAGCCATCACTTAGTGTTTCGTCGTTAAATTAATCGACTGGTTTTAAACATCACCACTGGGTTGAAATTGAACATCATGTTTCTATTCTATCAATTGGTTTTGTAGCTGTTGTTCTATTGTTTTCCCCGATAATTCACCGCTATCTATATAATAAAATGTCATAAGAAATCCTCAAGAAATAATTGAAAAAAAGAGAAGTTATCTCCAAACAGGAAGTACAGGAGTTAGGGTCTTGAAAAGGGGAGACAAGTAACGACTCGTTATAATAAAGCTTCAGACCAAATATGGAACCAAAACTACATACAAAAGCAAAAAAATCCTTAAAAATAAGATTTAGCCATTCACCACACATAGTGGGAGGGTTTGGATCCAAGAAAACGAGTTTAACCCCACCGCAATTTTTGCGCCTGTCCCAAGTCAGGAATATTGGTCATTGGCTTGTCCAAAATTTTAGTTTCTTGATATTTGGGTTATTGGATGTGGTTTGTTTCCATTGATTTATTCACCTTTTTATCTTTTTGGGCCATTTAGGGCTTGCTTAATGGTGTGAGGTTCCTCACTGTGTTGAAGACCGTACTGTGACCCATAGATGCTTTGTTTTGGGTCGTTTTAACCTGGATATGGGATTTTGTCTCCTTGACATTTACCCCATTTCATTTCTTTTTTATATATATGGCTATAATGCGTAAAATCAAAGTTATCCCCAAACAGAAAATATATAAATGACGGACTTGAAAAAGGGAGGCACGGTACAACTCATCATACCAAAGCTTCAAACCAAATATCAAACAAATATTAAATCATCACTTTATACATTAAGGTAGAAATTCTCGACGAAAATCTCCAATATATGGCTATAATGGGAAAATCGAAGATATCGTCAAAAGGGAAGTAGATGAGTTACGGGCTTGAAAAGGATAGACACGGTACAACTCAATATATTTAAGTTTCAGATCAAATATCCAATCATTATTACATACACAAGCTGCAGAAATCCTAGACCGAGGATGTTCTGGACGGACAGACGGGCAGACAAAAGGACAAGGGTAACGAGTGTCACAAATTTAAAATAAGTTCCGGGTATACTTTCTGAATGCCTTCAAGGATTTTGAATGATACTTACATAGATGAAAGATTCAGACATGAGTGTCCCGTGGTTGTTTAAGTTTCATGATTTTTTTTCTTGGTCTTTTCATCGGGCAACGGATGACAGCGATTGTAAGGCCGCTTTGCCAATTAATTTTATGTTTGTTGACCATTCCATATCAATGGGTGGAGTAACATCGATGTAGCGTTGCTCCACATCTAGCAATGAATTCTGCTTAAACCGGTGCTTGGAGCCGTCTTGAACGTAGAATGGGGTACGGACAAGGCTCACTGTGACTTCAAGATGAAGAACACCAAATAAGATACAATTTTCATTGTTGTTTTACAATATATTTGAAGTGGTTTGGTCTCATGTGTATTTACTCTATACCTCTAGATTGATTATCTTAATAAAAAAGAAAGAAAATGAACATAAATGATAATTCCCTTAGGAATTTTAGCAAACATAAATGGAAGCCTCAGAAGTAAGATAAAAACTTTGGCACCATTGGGTAGATCAAAATGGGTTTGTACTGGCGCACAACTTCATAATGTCCGCATGAACCTGGATGATACGGAAGCATATGAACGCTTCAGAAGCAAGTAAGGCAACATAAAATAACTTTTGCTCAGTATATCAAAGTACAAAATCACATGCAGTGACAGGAATTTTGAAAATTAATTTAATGAATGCTTTTAAATATTTGAATGCTACTTACAGTACATAGATGAAAGATTAAGTTTGTTTATCATGGTTCAGGCGGTAAAAGGTCAAAGCCAAATGTACTTACAGTTATAGAATTTTTTTTAGAATTTCATATTGATTTGAGTGAAGAGGATCAGAGTTCAAAAACATAAATCAGATGCAGAACCTACGGAAAAGAAAATTTAAGTTTGAAATTGGTATCTGGAGCATAAGTGTAGAAAATGTCTTCATGGATGGAGGTAATAACAAAATGACCTAACTGATCTGTCAAGAGCCAAAGTCCATGAGGCAAAACAGACAAGGCAGGTTAAAATAATCTGAAAATTTGTCGCCCGCAATGGTCCTGACTTGGCACAATTACAAAAACAGGATAACAGTAAATACCTACAATGGCCAGGAACTACACTCACATGCCACAATTTACCAGCAAACTGCACCAGAAGAACACTAATGAAAACAAAAGACAAACATAAATAACGATAGGAACTCGGGATAGCCGGACTTGGTACCGGCACTGGCAAAAACCAGTGGTAGGGTTAAACCGGTTTATGGGTACCCAAACCTACCCTTTCTCTATCCCGTTTCCCTATAGTATCATAAACATGCGAATAAAACCAAATACAGGTAGACTACTAACTCAATGACCACTATCTTGGAAAAGAAAAAGCATATGACAAAACGTAATTTTGAAAGAAGGACCAAAGAGTGCTCGCCGCTAAACTGCTGGCTAGCTCAAGGAATCTAGTCTGCTGGTAAAACACTGTCGCACTACGGAAGAAAAATCAAACTCAAAACTCCCCGAAGGGTTTGGTAAAGAGTCGTCATGTATTTCAGTAGACAAAAGAAAAAAGAAAAAGAAAATGTAGGCTAAACGGGTGTTATGGCGCGCCAAACCTCCTCTTCCATGGCGCCATGCAGTGTACGGTAGCAACTCAACATTAATTGCCATTGTGCAATGAAAGGTCGTAGACAGTTAAAAGAAATAGTTCTCCAAATATTAGTAAAAACAGTCTTGAATCTTAAATCAGAGATTTGAATAAATTTTACATGCATAGGAGCTTCAGAGGACGGAGGAACTATTGGTCCAAATGTTTTGGTTTTGATCTGCACTGATGAGACTTACATTGTAAGGTGTCGAAATGCGCATATGCAGAAAATAAATTCACAGTGACTTCGGTATTTTGTTATTCATCTGTGGTTTAGGTCAAAAGTCAAATACACGTGTATTCGTCTGCCTTTTAGCTTATTTTACCTTATAATAAGCTAAATAACGAATAGCATTGACTGAATAAGTCTATGTCAATGGTTATTGAGTAAATGCACACAAGACAAAGCATTATGTACCTTATTTTAACCGAGAAAATTTAATCGTCATAAAATCTATTGACCATTCGATAAAAATGATTTTTACGTGTAGAAACACCAACTTAAATTGGAACGTAAATTATTACATAAAATAATAAGCAAGTAGTTTTCAGACCCCCAGCAATGTGGTGTTTATCTTGTATCTATCATCTACTTCAAAACTAAACCCACAGAAGTACTACTATCAGAATATAGTCAGATAAAACTCAAATGATCAGTAAGTTGGGAAATTTTTGCTCAATGGAAACTATTTGTGATATCGGTAGAGATCATGTATTTGTAATTAGATGTTTTACAAAAAGATCTAACTAATTATCAATTTGTCAAACGTAGTTTGAGAAATTTTCAAAGTGCTATACACAGTTGTTTGGCTTTAAAGGGTTTATCGAGATTTGCAAAATATTATAATTAACGTGTTCAAGTTATAGAATCAGCTTCTCTGATGAGCCAAAAAAATGAATAAAGCATTGAGTTTGAAATAGATATGTCTGAAAAATTCTAGAGAATCATCAAGTCTCGTAAGACGACACAAATGTTTCCAAGTCGGTCGGAAAATGTGAAATAATAAATATGCGCTCTTTATTATTGTTCTTCCGATATAGATCAAAAAGACTTTGTTGTAAGCATAAACTCTATTCAAAGTCGTAGCTATAGTTTGATATTTAAAGAGAAAGTATATTATTTGGCATTTTATAAAAATAATCTACTAGGTTTCATTTTTTCATGATTTATTTTAAAGACGTAATATGTGAATACATTGTGGTTACAATACTTTTCTATGTGCGAAATATTTGTGCATCAGAAGTCGTAAAAACTAAAGATTTGGTTTTCAGCTAATCGCATATGGCGCTGTACAAATAAATCTCGGCCATATTTCTAATATCTTCAATTTCCCGTCTTTTTAGCTTAAACGATATTCTAGGGCATTGTCTTCACAAACAGATGTTTGTTACTAATAAGAAAACTACACAAAGAGTTTGAAATTAACCTCCCGTAGATTTTATGGTCCCAGTTACTATTTAGTTGACTAGGACAATGTATCAGTTTGTTTGACTTGGACAATGTATCAATTTGGTTGACTTGGACAATGTATCAGTTTGGTTGACTAGGACAATGTATCAGTTTGGTTGACTAGGACAATGTATCAGTTTGGTTGACTAGGACAATGTATCAGTTTGGTTGACTAGGACAATGTATTAGTTTGGTTGACTTGGACAATGTATCAGTTAGGTTGACTAGGACAATGTATCAGTTTGGTTGACTAGGACAATGTATCAGTTTGTTTGTCTTGGACAATGTATCAGTTTGGTTGACTTGGACAATGTATCAGTTTGGTTGACTAGGACAATGTATCAGTTTGGTTGACTAGGACAATGTATCAGTTTGGTTGACTA
>MJUU01028634.1:202483-241675 GCA_002080025.1 Modiolus philippinarum
TCAGTTTGGTTGACTAGGACAATGTATCAGTTTGGTTGACTAGGACAATGTATCAGTTTGGTTGACTAGGACAATGTATCAGTTTGGTTGACTAGGACAATGTATCAGTTTGGTTGACTTGAACAATGTATCAGTTTGGTTGACTAGGACAATGTATCAGTTTGGTTGACTAGGACAATGTATCATATGCAAAAACTCAATTCACTGCAACTTTGTTGTTTTTTTTTTTTTCTTTTTTATTTTTCAAACTGTATTACAATGGAATTCACCATCATGCTTTTCCCGATTTGTGTCGCTGCTGCACTATCAGGTAGTTCGCGGGAAAACTGGTATTGTACGCATGTTCAAATATTGTTCTTGGTGCGTGATTTTTCCCGATATCACGACGTCACAAAACAAAACCTGATAGTGCAGTGGTGACACCATACGGGACAAAATATGGAAGGTGCATTCCATTGGGGACTAAATTAATCAGATCCATTATTAATCAATCCACTCAGAAGATGTGATGCTTTTGTACTTTGTTTTAATTCACTAATTTAATCTTTCAGAAATATGTTCTTATCAATTAGTCACCGTTAATTCATAAACATATAGTGAAGCCTATCAGACATACCAAGTCCTATATAAGCTCTATTTCCACAAAAAAACGGGAAGTCAGATTCCCTCTTTCCGTTTTTTATTGTATGCGCAGTAATATTTCTATATCTTATGGTAAACATAGGAAGAATGGAGTAAATGAATACCAGACAAAGTCTTACAAATATATGATAAAACCAAGAAAAGGAACAACGCTTTTATTGTTGTTCTTCATTTTCAAGTCACCATAAAGTCTTCAAAAATTAGCATTGTTTATACCTCTTAGTGAGTTCAAGATTCAACACAGACGTAACACCGGTTTCAGCGGTATTAATTGCTACATTTTGAACAATTTTCTGTTTACTTAAGGATTCGGGGTCATTAAGTAGTCGGGTTAAGTAGACAAGTAGGGATAGGTAAGTGCCATTATATAAGATAAAATCAAGTGACGAGATAAAAATTGCATCACAAAACTTCCAGTTGAGAATATGGCCGAAGAAAGCCAGAGTTTATTTAAACCTATTGCATACAAATACACGGATAAAAAGATACTTGATTCAATATCCATGACCATGAAGAAGGTAGACAAACAAGTTGCTCCAACTACTCCACCCTTAATGCACAGATTTTTGGGCGTTCAGCATTTCAATAATGTTTCGATTAAAAAAACTTCTCCAAATAGTTTCTAGTTGTAAATCGTTTTCCTCATCAACATCTGGTTCCATGAAAATCGGATCGCGCATGGCTCTCCGAAACCCATTTAAGAAATCAAAAGGGGTGCCAGAAGCAATTTTATTATGTTTTAATATAAAAAAGGCTTTTGACCTGTATATTGTGTCACTGTTGTTATCTGTTTCCAGAAAAATGAAAAAGCTGTGTTTAGAACACATATTGCATATGGCCCCACCGATTGATATTGCTGATATTTTTTTATTTAAAAATTATTTGCCAGGTGACAATCAAGGCATATACGGGGCAGGGCATTTCTGCCATTGCTGAGTATCTGATTTCATTTTTACGATTAGTGCTTTAGTTCTTAATGTTGATTTGGTTTTCTTTAATGTCTCACTATAAAATAAAAGAAAACAGAAAACATCTACAATGGCCGAAAATCACAATTACAAGCTATAATCCAAAAACAACGGCAGTAGAATACCGTAGGAACAAGGGAAGTAAAGACCACAAAAATCGAAATCCAGTACATGGCAAAAACGGCAACAGAGAAAAACAAAGACAAAACATGGGCTTGAGACAGCTTCAATGCACGGAAATAAAAAACTAAGGCACTCATAATGTGAACTCCTATGAAAACAGGGAGTGACATCAGGTGCTACAGAAGGGTAAGCATGTTCTGCTCCGCTAGTGGCTGCCGTCACAAAATGAGTGAGTCAATCACGGGTTGAGTCAAAATCGGTTAGGTCAAATCCGTGAAGACGTGAAATCTAGCTGAAAATTCCTTTTTCATTTGGGACACAGACACGTCATACATGTATCTGTCAATGATATCATGGAAACGGCCATAGAATTTCTGAAGGGGTGAAAGCAACAAAGGCTGAACAAATCCCTGACTAAGCAACTTTGGGACAGTGTTTTTGCTCTATTCAAAAAATCACTGTATAAACTACATGCTCGACAGTAACGAATCAACTGTAAAGTGTACACTCCATAGGCTGGAGAGGTAGGTATATTGCTGCTCAGAAAGGAAATTCACAATTGGGAAGTTAAAATCATCATGTTTGTCATATAACTTAGATTTCAAACGTCCATCTTTATCAGTGTATATGAAAAGATCTAAGGCACGGACCATTTGATTTTCAGGGGGGGCTGGTATTTTTTAGAAAAAAATTTTCTGGCTCCGATTTTTGCCCAAAAAAAAATTTCTGACCAGCATCTTGGTTGAAAAAAATAATCTGGCCCGGATCCTGTCCATTAGAAAAAAAAGCCTATCTCAACAAAATTTCCTAGCATAGTGTATATGAAAAAAAAATAATCTGGCCCTCGTAGAGGGTGCAAAAAAATTCCCGGCTCAGGTAAAAATACCAGCCCCCCCCCCCCCTGAAAATCAAATGGTCCGTGCCTAAGTACAAAGCTGAAGTAGGTGTATTAGTAGTCTCTTTAATTTCAAGCCCATTTGGATTGTTCTGGTGTAAATATTCCTTGAATTTCGGATTATTAAGAGAAAGTACATAGTCTTTGTGGCGGAAGCTGAAAATAAAGGACTTGGCTAAATGTTTTTGTTTTTTTTCTGTGTTTGCCCTTGTAAAACTTGGCCTCTTACGAGGAAAGAAAGAGATCAGCTGAAAGTGGTAGGCAGTTAGTTCCCATTGGAATCCCGATTGTCTGTTGTAAAACGCGACCTGTAAATTCGACAAAAATATCATCTATTATATATTCTAACATCTTGATTACGTCATTAATCGTGTACTTCTTGTTTGACTAAGTGTGGTTCTTTACAAAATATGTTTTGCTTCCCCTTCTACTAAGTAAGTGTATCTGCGTTCTCCGTTTTTAGTGCAGAAACATTGATGTATCAAACCCGAAATTACTGTTTTCAATTTATTGTGTGACAGAGAAGAAAAAGAGAAGAAAAATCAAAAGTTTGTATGCTCGGGCGATGGGTAAGACTGCTAGAGGATAGCTGATCAAGTAGATCTTGACGCCGATCGTGGAATAGACTTTATCACAGTAACTTTTCAGGCCATCTCTGACTGCGGTCAATAAATAGTAAGGAGTTTAGAAAGTGGCTAAGTGGTGCATCTGGAAGACCCCGCAACAAATCTCTGTTTGTATGGGTTTTATGAAGTTTAGGGACCCGCTTTGACGCCAAAGAATGTTTAAACAGAGTTGTGATTTTCTATAATCTCCTCCAAAAGGTTCTGAAGAAGAAAAAAACTAATAAAAGATAAGAGATAAACGTAAACAACGATAGCAACCCGGGATAGCTGGGCTCTTTACCGGCACTAGCGGTACAATTAAACCGGTTTGTGGGTACCAAAACCTTCATTTGTCTATCCTGTTTCCTTTTAGTATAATAAACATACGAATAAAAGACATTATCATACTCCTATATGAAAGTGCTTTTATAGTAAAACAGATTTATTCCCGCTTAGTTTTTTAAAGGAAAAGCGTAGACTGCACTATTGCAATAGTAAGCACTGCTGTTGATTTCTATGTCAATCATCATCAATCATAACGTGCAGGTGGCGGGGTTTTGGTCTGACCGACAAGTGAGTTGTACTTATCCGCTTGATCACTGCAACAACATTAAGATTTTTAAAAGTATTTTTGTTGACTTTTAATACTGTGGAACATTTTAAATATTAAAGAACTATTTGTCAGTGGGATTTTCAGAATAGTCGACAGTCAGCATAATAATATGATTAACATTGACTACTGAAAATAGAAGCCAGGTGTACGACACGAAGGGTCGTGCAATATTGTCCATCACCCTGGATACTATTTTCGCATAGTCAATGTAAAACACAACATTATTATAAATACAAGTAGACTACTAACTGCGAGGACCACAATCTTGAAAAAAGGGAGACGAAACGTAATTGACATATGGTATATCCAGCTATATCCAGAATCATAATACACATCATTTGCGTCAATAAATCAGGTGATGAAGTTGTATGATGCGCATAATTCAATATGAAAACAGGATGTTACAAACAATAAATACTATTTATGGTGTAATGGTATGCAAATACCACGAGAATTTATTTTATTTATCTTGTAATGTTACTTTAATTGTCAGGAGGAATTAAGTTGTAGCTTTTTGTTTGCATGAATTTTTTAATGCAATTTATATTCATTCATTCTAAATTTTAATTGCTTGCAATATTTATAAGTTTACAGATTTGGAACTTTTTTCGTTTATTGGTATAATCATCCAAACTAAAATGCGTCGTTATGGACATGAACAACTTGCATGTAATTACATTTGTAACAATTAGCTACAGAAAACAACATGCAAGCGTCGAATTCAAAAATACCTTGAGATAATTTGTATGCTGTTTATAACACACTTTGGCAATGCAAAACAGAACCAAAGTCGAAATTGAACTTGTTTGTACGCTTCGATGTGAGCTGTTTACACCGTTTTCATTCATAAATAGGTAGGTAGTAGATATATAGCCAGTAAAAATCGACTGAGCTAACAGAGCATTTCTTCAGCTCATTCGGATTGGCGGCTGCCTGGAGTGCTAGAGGCCCCCGGATCGATTCTAGGAAATAACCGTTGCAATTTTGTAAGGAAATTCATGCTCTCTGGTTACATTAACCCACGGTGGTTTAATGAAGGTAACCAGGGTTTGTGTGTGAGAGTCATAAATAGCAAGTATGATGACTCTCGAGGTGGGGGGAGTGTGACAGGACAGCCTGCCTGCGTTGTAGTAGGTAGTAGATATATAGCCAATAAAAATTGACAGGGCTGACGGAATTTTTCTTTAGCTCATTCGGTTACACGACAGGCTGGAGTGCTAGAGGTCCCTGGTACGATTCCCGGAGGTGACCACTGCAATTTTGTAAGAAGATTCATATTCTCCGGATACAGATTAAAGATTTTTTAAATCGATATATTTCTCTCAATGTTCCAATTCAACTTACAAGTAATGAAAATGAATATAAATTTGCCAGCATCTTTGCAATGAAAGAAGAAAAAATGCATATGCTATTTTAGCAATTCAAAGTATGAATATTCAATTCTTAGTCTGACCTGATTTGAAATCGTCAGAAGCGTGTTATGACATTTTAATACTGGGACAAGACAGCCCTTCGATAAATACTTCAAGACCAAAGGTAAACAATGGCAAATAACATTCGAAAAAATAATACATAGTTATATATTTTTTGAATGTGTACCTTCTTGGTAAGCTTGTACATTGATTAATCAAGCACAATATAGAATGATGCTTATTTGGTGCTTTTGAAGCAATTTACTGTCATTAATTTTACACTTTATTTTAACAGCAAAACAATTCATAGATTTTATGGGATATTGATTAAAAAAATCAAAAACAACTATTTTGCTCACTTACATGGGAATGAGTGCAAGATCTTTGATCTTGATCAGATTCTTGTCATAACTTTCAAACTGCAGGCAAACAAACCTAAAGCATTCAAAATAAAGGGACCGTCCATTTAAATTGAAAGGGGGGGGGCTATGGTTTTTTCCAAAAAAAGGTTTGGATCTGATTTTATGTGACACAAATATTTTGGCTGCCAAAATGATAAAAAAATTATTCTGAAGGAGGCTTTCAGTCCCAAAAAAATAATGCTAATTTTGAAAAAAAAAATATTTTGTCGATGCGCGATAAAAATTTTCTGTCCAGAAAAAAAACCCATACCCCCCCCCCTTTTCAAGTTAAATGGTCGGTCCCTAAGTACTTCTTATTGGACGATATAGTTTGATCAATGTTACATTGTACCTTTCAAGAAAAAGAGAAAACAACAATTCGCCATCAAGTTTGAAATAAAAAAAGAGAAAGGTCAGAAAAATAAATTGCATATGCCATGATTGCAATTTAAAATTAGAAAATATCTATGTTCTCTATCTTACCTTGTTGGTGTTCAGGTAGGTATCTTCTGTATTTGTAGTAATGGGTGTTGATGTAGAAATTTACAGGTGAATTAAGTAATCCCTGCATTTATTTTTCGTTTAATCTTTTTCAATAAACGGAAACATGTCACGTGATATTGCATCTTCCCGTCAACATTTGAAGTGCATATTATCGTAAACGATAGTAATCATGGTGAGATATTCATGGAGGTAAACTTGGTTTTGGGATGGGTGGAATATATACATATAAATTTTAAGTACTGAAAAGAAATATGAAGTTTAACATAACTAAGTATTCTAAATACCAGTTATAATAATTTCCCGGTAAATGTATGACTTCTGATGTAATTTTACGTTTGAGCAAGAAAGTTTGTAAGAAATGAAAAGCTATGCAGCGTACAGTAAAATTGCTATGCAATAAAAGTCACAATCGTTGTGTCAAAAATGTTTCAGTGACAGAATTTAATTATATATTATTAATACATGCATATAAGGATAAGATTTACATGACGTGTAACTTAAACAAAAAGGGGATGACTTGATTAGGTGTTTGTATTAACTTACCCTTTCCAATAAACATAAACCAATCATGCCCAGTTGGAACGGTATATAGCGATGCAATATGCACTGTGTTGTGCAGACATAACCCCCTAATAAAGTTACTTTTATCTGCACTGAAGAGACATTTGTCTTTTGTATTTTTATTGTGGGTTTTTTTCTTGTGCAGTTCCTATTTACTTTCTGGCATGTGGCTATGTTTTTCGGCCATTGTAGGTGTTTCCTGTTATCTTTTTTATTCCATAAGTTGGCGAAATGCGCATATGCTGAAAATAAATTCACAGTAACTTCGGTATTAAGTCATTTGGAGCAGGAATAAAAGCTCCTCTCTAAGTTAAGTTAGAACAGGTATTAAGTCTGATCTAGAACTGTTCTAAGTGTGCTCTAGAATCCTGACCGCACTGACCAGTCATGGTCATAGCTAGAATCCTGGCCGCTCTGGCCTGTTCTACGTAAGTCTGCTCTTGCCATGACGGCTCTCTGTTGACCTGTTTTAGCCATGACTACTCTCGTACCATAGTTACAGATCCTCGGTAAGTCACATTGGCCTGAGGCGCAATGGCTTACCTCGGATCTATAACAATGCCAATATGAAAAACATAATGGGATTTTACATTATCCTATGGGATTTTGAAAATCCCATGTTTTTCAAACCTTTTTTATCAAATAAAGACAGATATAAATTTGATATTAATATTAGGGGAAATCCCATGAAATTCTGCAAATTATGGTTATTCATACTACTTTGTAGCTTCTAGGAAGGGCGGCGTCGAATTTGCAAACACCGGAATTGCAAATTTAAATCGGAATGAGTTAAAAACTAAGGAGGCAAATGTAATAAAACTGTACCTGAATTATGTATGAAAGGTTGTCTACAATAATTTCATTTCCTTGAAATTCCACAAAAACAGCGCTTAACTACATTAAGTTTAGTATTGGACCATATTTGATTAACTCCTTTCAAACTACTGCAGCAAAATGAACCTAACTTTAAAGGTGTCCCGGTCACTATTATGGAACATGGCATTGGACCCTATAAAACCAAACATTATTTTCATTGGACCCTATGAAACAAAACATTTTTTCCATCACCTGCTCTTAAACTTAGAAAGCAAATTAAGCTTACCTATACTTGAATGATGTAGGTAAGGTCAATAACAAAGATTGTTTAATTTGTTTAGATCCGACAAACACATGGCCGAAATGTAGAATAGTTTACCATTGGAACCATCCTTTCGGCAAATCATATGAAACCAGTGAAGCAAATTAAATTGATTCGTACTGGAATAATATATAGAGTTTTATTTTGTTCGGATCCTACAAAAACATGCCATCAGCACAGAAAAGTTTTACAGAGGACTCTTATGGAAGACCATCATTTTCATCATATCCTCTGAGGCTGTCGGGTTGTCGAAGAATTTTAAACTAACCTGTACTGGAATAATTCGTGGACATTCCTTTACATTACAAAAATTGCCCGCTTTTGTCAAATCAAGTTTAAAAAAGATGGCCTGCAGTGAAGAATTTAATCTTAAGTGTGGACCATATTCAGATTTTATCTTCTGAAAAAACTGTAATCAATTCAACTAAAATTTACAGGAGAGGTGTATGGAAGGACGGTAACAGCTGCTAAATTCTGTTCCGATACAACAAATATGGCCTCCAGCATAAAACATACAAGTGAGCATTAGGCCCAATGCGAAAGCAAAATATAACGAATGCAACAGATCGGGAAAAAAACTGTACAAGAATTCTTTAGAAAGTAAGAAATATCCAATATTTGCATATTGGCATATTTTAGATAGATTCGTTTTGTCAGGTGAACGATACAGGCTTAGGTCTCTGGGCATCTGGATATATTTTGAATAATCGTTTATTTTAACTTCTAACTTGTTGTATATTTTTATCGTTTCATTTTGTTCAAATTAATTAAATAGATTAATCAAGACATTACAGAATGATATATTATACAGTCTGTCTGTAAGTGGCCTTATGCAGTATTTACTCTGTCGATGAATTTTAAAACGGACGAGAGCGAAGCCTTCAGTATCATGCTACTCCTTATTCAGTGACTTAAAATTGAATATACTGAATCAGCAGCACGACTTTCTTAACCAATCAAATTTTTAGGAATTTACTAGAGGTATGATTTTTATACTATCCAAGCATTATTTCGTCTTACAGTAATATTGGCACTTTGGCAGCCATATTGGACATCGGCATGTGGATCCAATCCAAATATGATTTAGCTTTTTATTTGGTGTTAAATGTAATAATTTTGACATCAGAACTTTTAGTAAAATAAATTTTAAGTTATTAATAGTGAAAAGGTATTGAAAAGTAAAGACATAACTAAATACTGAAGATACTGTGAATTTATTTTCTGCAAATGCGCATTTCAGCAACTTATGTCTCATCAGTGCAGATAAAATCTAAACGTTACAATCTTGGCGTTAACGTAAAAAATCAAAGAAGCAATGAGGTGAACTAGCTTTTAAATTTTAACCTTCTCATTTAATACAAAACAAGAAAATAAATATAAAGAAAGATATTTATGTGTTAATTTTCAAAGAGACAACAGCCCTTAAGCAAAAAAAAATAAATAGGTTACAAAAAAAATTGTTTCATATCTTCTGTGTTCACGAATTATGTCATTTATTGTATTTTTTTCTACATTTGATTATTTTCTTTGTTACATAATAAGCTTTTCAGTGTACTTTATGTACTTTAATCTGCCTTGCAGAATGGACAAAAGTGTAATAAGAATATCAACCAGAGGTTCACATAAGCATGCTTTGCTCACCAGGCTATTATAATATTTTCCAATAGAATTAAATGATAAATCTGAGATGACCACCATTTGAGTTTTATTATTGGTAGTAAATTATAAATCTGGTAGATTATCATCTTGTTGGAAAGCCTATTTAATATTGTATGATCGGTAATAGAATTATTAATCTGGTAGATTAACATCACGATGAAAGGCTTATTTAATATCAACTTGATGTACGAAAGAGTTAATTAATTTACAAGATTTTCATTTATATCCTATTTTAAACTAGTACCGATGACGACCAGTTTGGATTTTTGATCTTTACAAATCTTCGTAAATAACCATGGTGTTATCATGCCTAGTTTTATATAAACGTGATGTACGAAACGGTTTTCATTTGTTTCAAGATAATTTACAACATTTTCTTTTTAGGTCCAATGTTAAACTAAATTCTGCAGTGGCGACCATCTTGAAGTTATGATGCGTACTAAAATCATACATTTTTGTCATGATAATCACATTACCATGCCTAGTCAGTATAAACTTGATTGATGAAACCGTATAAAAAAATAACAATTGACAACATTTTCCAACAATTTCAACCTTCGAACTTTCAGATATGCATCAACTTAATGCATGAAACAGTTTTTCAAGACGTTAAAATTTACATCATTTTTCCCATATTGTAATAAGTTTAAGTACGTTCCATGGTGGCGATCATCTAAGATAAGATGCGAACCTGCTGGACATATGTACAAATTGTAGATCTTGTTAAGCTGAACTCTTTTGATATTAAAACTTAAAAAATATCTCAAATGTTTGAAACATAACCCAAAACAAATAAAAATCATGAAAAGTCTATACATTTTACGGAAAAAGGAAAATAATCAACGACGAGTATTCAAATTTTCCTAAAAATTAAAGGGCTGGTAGATCTTGACATGCTGATCATATTTACCTTTGTGTCATATTTTTTTTTTATTTGCTGGGGATTTTTAGTTATTTACAACAACAACAAAAAAGAACAGAGATCAAAACCATGTTTTATTTTATAGTTAAAGCAGCCAGGTAACGTTAATTTCGATCACAATTTTAAAGCTGCAAACCCAGCAAATGGTTCATACAATTTACAAGGTATAGTTGCAATTGTTTCAGCAGTTTCAAAGAAGATTTTTTAAATTGTTGACGGACAAACAGACGACGGATGCAAAGTGATGGTAAAGGCTAGATGGATTTTTAGGCAAGATGAGCTGAAAATGGGAAGTTAATGGTTAATTTGAAATAAGCATCAGATGGAATGGGTAGTTATGAAACATTATATGACCCTATTGAAACACTCCAACAATTAAAAGTTATTTGGGTTTTAACATAACCGCCATTCAATATACTAGTTTATATATATATAGTCTAAAAACCACAACAAACTTGGAAATCTTATATTTTCCTCAGGATAACCATGTAATGGTTATGCAGGTCTTGAAAAATAATTTATAATCGTCTAAAGGCAAGGACCAACCGAGTTAAAGTTTAAGGATATAATATTATCGAAATCATCTTTCCACTGAGGAACTTGACCATAACAATTTGAGTGACACGCAAAACTGCATTTCATTTTTGATGTTGCAGAAAGGCCCATTTCGATGTTACACATCTCGTCAGTGCAACTTGAATCCAAACATTGGAAAACCGGTGCCGAAATATACTCCCTCTCGAAAGTATGTACAAGACTGTAAATATTAGTAAATTTCCTGCTCCGGGTAAAACCACACAATGGGTAGGGTCCCTAATTTAAGGAAAAAAATCCAAAGTTCCATATTAAATTTCTACTTTACTCTACTCTATGAAATGAAATGAAATAAGCCGTGAGAATACATAAACCATTTCCGAAACTGAGAAGTCTTTGTGTGTCATCCAAAAGAAATGTTGGATGAGTTGACGTTTTTTTGTCAATCGATAATTCCAAAAACTCAGCTGAGGGGCGGAATAAGCTCCAAGGATCTTCTTAATAAAGAAAATACTAGTCGTGTAAAAAAATCATATATAAAGTCTAAAAACAGCAACAAACTTGGCAATCTTATATTTTCCTCAGGATAACCATGTAATGGTTATGCAGGTCTTGAAAAATAACATCGAAATGGGCCTATCTGCAACATCAAAAATGAAATGCAGTTTTGCGTGTCACTCAAATTGTTATGGTCAAGTTCCTCAGTGGAAAGATGATTTCGATAATATTATATCCTTAAACTTTAACTCGGTTGGTCATTGCCTTTAGTTGGATCGCGTGCCGTTTTTTGCGACTCTTGGTGATTCTGGTTCATACGACAAACTGTTTTGACAAACTACAACAAGATATATGAATGTTAAGTTAACAATTTGACCTAATTATTAACAAGACAATTTAGAAATACACGGACGAATAAATGTTACTCGGGCATTAAACTGGGTATATAGTGTAACAAAACCTAAATTGCATACAATATATAAATATTAAAAAAAAAACAGTTAACATATTTTCCAATCAAGGGTGACTCGTTCTGAACCGGAATATATCTGAACTGTACAGATGGCATTGCTTTCAGAAATAAGTCATGACAAGGCCAGTCCCGTATGCTTGATTGCGCGCGCATACACAGAGAGAGAGAGAGAGAAATTCTATATCTGCACATTAAACAAACGAAGACGTATAAAGTCGTCGATTCAACATTCAGCTCTGCTTTTTGGCAAACGAAAAGGTAAAATTAATGCAGAACTGTTGTCATACATTAGAATAAATTCATTCATCGGATAAATAACAAACATTAAACTATTCATTATGACTTGAAAAATAAAGTTTTGAACTTCTTTTGACATTAAAATCCACCGTTTACCTGACAACCTATGTTTTATTGATTTTATTAATAAACTCAAATAGAACAGTTTATTGTAACGTTTAACATATTCATACAAGATAAATATTAAGAAAAGCAATCAAAACAATCGAAATATCTTCTCAATTGAAATGAGATGAGTTCTTGCGCGTGAATGCATCGATACCACCAAGATGGGACAGGACTTGCTTCCTCGACCCATAAAATAAATAAATTCTTGAATACTAAGGAGCAGATCCAGGATTTGAGAATGGGTTTGTAAATCCTAAAAATAGTATGAAAATTGTTGGGCTTTTTTCATAAAATATATAAACTTAAATTTCATTTCCAGGTACAATTCTCAAACATATGTTAAAATTTTAGTTATGTAGGTAGTTTAATTAAGATTTCCCACAACATTTTTTTTCTTTTGTGGTGAAAGAGGGGATGATGCCCCCTAGGTCTATCCTGAATCACCGCCTTATAAAAAATTAATTTTTGGTGTACTATAACATGTGCCATATATATTTTTAATTTTTTAATTGATTTAATGTGTTTGTTATTGCATTCTAATGCAATCAAAACAATTTCATCTCGTAAATTTGTTGTATTCTTTAATAGGATAGAATAGGATAATCTGTGGACGCTGGTTTCACCACGGGGGAGGGGGTTTAACTTCCTATATAAAGGTAGGTACGGATGTGCGGCCCAAAAGGATCTGTTTTTTTTTTAGGTCTAAAATGTATGTTAAGGTCTAGAAATATCAGAAGAAATATATCAATAGGTCTGAATTTCTACTTCGGACATATCTAAAGGTTGCAAATTTCAACATCCAATATATAACTGCAAAATTAAACTTTAGATAAGCAAAATGATATTATCCATATGATCTTCATACTTTACAAAAATATATAAATAGGTAGCAAATTTCATCAAATATATGAAAGGGTCTCCCTTTTCGCCTTGGCAAAATATATGAATAGGGTAGGTTAAAATTTTACTGTCCGCACACCCGTACCAAAATATATATTAAGTTACCCCCNCCCCCCCCCCCCCCCCCCCCCGTGGGTTTCATCAACCACTATATCCACCTCTTCTTCATTCACTATTTGTTCCGACTATTCGTCACTTCCGGTCTTTCTTCGTGATAAGGGTCGTTTGGCGTTGATATCATATTTGATGTTTTGGTGTTTCCAGTTTTTATCTAGATTTATTTCAAACTGTTTTACAGATTTTGCTGTAATAACTGACTCTGGTAAGCTATTCCAAATTTCATGTCTGACATGAGCATTTTACCTTGCGTGTTATACAAATTTACTGTTTTTATCAAAATTCTAACCACTTAAAAATACTGAGGCTTCATTCCGTGTATGGCACTCGGTAGATGCATTGGTACTGGATTTGGCTTCCTATTTCGCTTTTTTTTTTTTTTTTTTGGTAATGAGTACTTCTCTTGTGACAACTTTTGGATTATGGCTTTCCATATTATTTGATATTAATAATGTGGATGAGAGGTAACTCCTTGAAACACGTGTACTGCATAACCAAAGTTACAGTTTTTCATGCAACATCGGTATTTTTTTTTTTTTTTTGTATTTTCAACTACTCCGTTTGTAAAATAATACTTTCTAATATTAAGCCTGCAATGTTTCTTTTTCAGCTTTTTAGAGTTTCCCCTAGTCCTTGTGCCCATGTCAAGTTCTAGTAATCTCTGTGTTACCTCTTGATCGTAAATCCAAGTAATTATTTTAAATGTTTCGATCATGTCCCCACGTAGGCGCCTGTATATTAATGTTGGTAGTTTTAATTTCCTTAGTCTATCTGAATAATCCATATCTTTTAATGTTGGTACTTGTCTAGTTGCTCTTCTTTGCACATTCTCTATGATATCTACATCTCCCAATTTGAATGGTGACCAAACTGCTGGCGCATATTATAAATGTGGCCTTACAAGTGCTTGAAAGAGGTATTTAAAGCTCTGCTCGTCTAGGAATGTGAATGTTCTTCTTATTAAGCCCATAATACTATTTACTTTATTAAGCTGCTCTTGTATGTGTTCACTAAATGTAATATTTTCGTCCACCAACACTCCTATATCTTTTTCGTTTATCGATTTTTGCAGGGCAACCTCATTTTCCATATCATCATACGAATTATATTCTCTATCTACAGAAGCACTTGAATTCTGGTAGTTACAGTCATGACCTTACATTTATTTGGAAGTTTAGTAGCCAGGTGTTGGACCAATCTTGCAATTTATCCAGATCCTTCTGCAGACTTTTGCTATCGTCTTGGGTCTTTATCTCCTTATAAATCTTGGTGTCATCTGCAAAAAGATAGGCTATTGCTTCTACACAATCTGGCATGTCATTTATGTAGATCACAAACAAGGTCGGTCCCAGCACACTGCCTTGAGGGATGCCACTTGTTACTTCGTGGCATTTTGACTCTGCTCCATGTACATTTAATGAAAAGGAACAAGACAAGATAGGGAAACTATTCCGTTCGAGGAATGAAGCTGAAGCATTTGACGATCAGTTTTTACCGATGAAATCCATGTATAAATAATAAAATATCGAAGTTAGTGTGAATTTAGTTTCAGCATATGCGCATTTCGACAACTAATGTCTCTTCCGTGCAGATCTAATGAAATCAGAGCTATGTCAGTGGGAGATACTCCTTAGTTTTAGCCCCAAAAAATCTTAATTTCAGATATTGCAAGCTTTTAGATAAAATCGGTTTTTGAAGTATTGGCTACTTGGTTGGTGAATATCCTCGGCGACTAACAGTCCACCTGTAGAGGCATTAGCCAAATGGTAATGAATAACAAAATACCGAAGCTACTCTGAATTTAGTTTCTGCATATGCGCATTTTGACAACTTTTGTCTCTTCATTGCAGATAGAATGATGAATTAGAATTAATCCAATGACTACGAGATGAATCTAACTGTCTCCTGAATGATTTCGGGATATTATGTTACTATAGTTGATTTAAACGAATGCGTGTTTAAGAATTCCTGATAATGTAAAAAAAATTCTATTTATTAAGGTTTTGAACTTCTTTTAACATTCAAAACAACCGTAAACTTTAAATCTTTTTTTATTTAACATAAAAAGAATAAATTATTTAAGGTATACGTTAAATAATGTCCAAAGTAATCATATATAAATGGAATACAAGTTAATCATGACTTATTGTGCGTTTGGAGATAGAAATCAATGCCCCCATTCAACAAAGTGGGGCAGGACATGATCTAAATAAAATAATTAAATGTCGAAATTCCTCCTTATATAAAACATTTTTTTTTTATTTCAGGTGTATCATAACATGTGCAACCTGACAACAGAAAAAAAAATCTTGTTAACTAGATTTTAACCGACCAGGAAAAGGTAAACTAGAACGCTGCAAGCTAGATAAAAAAAATCGCACACCGGGTTGCTCATTGTTAAATGTGCCCTATGGTAGGCTGAATGTTTTGATTTTTTTTGTGCAGTAGAAGATCTATCTCTGTTACTAACAACAAGCTCGAAAATTCTTAATAAACCGATTGAATTTATTAGTTCTAATTGAGAAAAAGAATGGAAATTGGGAAAATGTCAAGAAGACAACATCGAGAATATTTTCCATGAACCCTCATATATGATACACGTTATCGGACTCGGATAATCTGACTTTCAATGCAATTTTCGCTAAAACTATTGAGCATTTTATCGATATCTGATTTTCTACGCGTTTAACCAGAATACATTTTATTTGGGGGCAATTTTTCCGTAGGTAAACTAAAAGTTGAGGTGTAGGAAAAGAAATAATAAAAGTCCTAAAGACCTGCATCTAGAAAAAACCTATTGTTTCATAAATAAAATTCAATGGCATTGTTGTTTTTGAGGCATATGATGTAGTAAAATGACAAGAAAAAGAAAGAGAACTCGAAACAGTCAAGTAGGAATCGCTACCCTTATTTCTAAATGTTGTGTTACACATTTTGTGACTGTGTGTGTGTGTGTGTGTGTGTGTGTGTGTGTGTGTGTGTGTGTGTTCTCGTTTTTTTTGTGTGTGTTCCTTCGGAAGTCTACTGTCTGTTGTTGTTTCGAATTAATATGTTATAGTTTGTGAAGGTATGAAGGAAGTCCCTTCGATCAGCATCTCGAACACATCAAGTCAATATAGATTGATTTTTTTTAAGAAAATAACTCAATGATAATTGATAGTAGTAAGTATTGTTTTTGTTGCATGTGATTGAAGCAGTAAAAAAAACGATTAATTACATCATGTAGTCTTTGACCATTGATCTATAAAACTAACAAGCACTAACGTAAGTATTGTTGAACTTTTTTTGTCTGTCCCAAAACTAAAGGTAGTACGCGAATATGCCGAAACGCTGTGCACAAGAGAATTGACCCTATTCAAACAATTAATCTGACAAATCGTTCTCAAAAAGGCCTAACACGGAAATGGAATGCCATTCATAAAATTTGTTGTGGGGTAGTTACACAGTTAAATTGTAGCGAGTACTAGATGGAAACACTCGTCCGTAACCCTTCATTTATTTTGTCAATAAAATTATCCCGAATACGTGATTGTTTATCCATGGAAATTTTTTCATGCCCTTTACGGATAAATGCCTATAATTCTCAATGTAATACCAAGAAGCATAAAAAGTACATACACGAAATACTTAAAACATCATTTTAGACCATAATATTTTCTATTGAAAGAAAGTACGTTTGTATATTTTAAATTATCGTCTTTCCCTGTGCCTATCTCAGCCTGCAGAGCACTTCCACAAAAGCCGTATCCGGTTGACCCGAACTTATCAAGGCAGTTCTCCCAACGTTTGACAAGCAATATCCTTTTTATCCGTTTCGCAAAAAATAAATCCTAATTAGATAAAGAATCTATCGTATTTTCTGTTTTCAATTTTGTAAAATAAATTACCGCCATCAATACACATAAATACAAACGAGACGTTCGAAAAAATACGGAAACTAGGTCGCTGATAACTTCAGCAGAGCCACCATTTTGTTTACATTGTGACGTCATAAAAGTGCCTAGGAACTGGAAGACAATTGTAAACAATGGAGATGTTCTGCAATGAAAAAACGACTTTATTTCGATTTACTAACATGGTTCAATCAAAACATTTCTAAATTCTATAATGTTAGCCGACAAAATATTGTGCAGTCATAAAATAACTACAAAACATTTCCCATTTTGTAAAAAGGAATGAACCGCATTTCTCGCGCAACCTTGGGAGAATTTTATACAAAACCTAATAAACTATTGTAAAGAAATAAGAAATAAAAGACGATAAACAAGTTATCTGAATTTTGAAAGCTGGAATATTGTAGAATATCATCACCAGAATATGAAGCTTCATATTCTGGCTCACGGGATGATATTTTACGATATACAGATGTCAAAATCCAGATAACATATACATATCAACTACCTGGTCAACTGTGTCTTTCCATTCAAATTATATGAAACGTAACCATTTGTACGTATTACGTAATAAACTGTCAGCTATTTCAATCACAAAAAGTTACCAGAAAAAAAATATTTAATTTGTGTGCTGTGACCCAGTCAAGTATAAATATGTGTGAAAACAGATAAAGGTACATGCCAAATACGTGTCATTTTGTTTTTTTATTTGGCAATAAAAACTATTTTTTGTTTTGAATTGATGATTCCGATATGATTCCGATGTATAGGCATTTATGATTATAATATCCGCTTCGACCGATTCCCGTTGAAACAATTCTAAATTAATATTTCGCTTTTATACCCCGCCACACATAGTGGCGAGGTATTATGTAGCGATCCTGCTATAAACGTAGCGATTGTGATTCGGAAGGGAAAAAGATGTGCGACCAAAAAGTCCAATCTTCAACCAAAATCGATGTCCAATCCTGCAAAATTTGGTCAAAAGGTAACCATTCCAATCCTGCACATAAACATATATTCAACTTGGAATATCTTTGAAAATAGGTCACGTAAATAATCAAATCCGATCAGAGTGAAAAGAGCTTGCTATAAATGTTTCATCTACGCCTCTTTTCCCAACAACCATAGTCTAAAAATATGCTAAGATAGAAAATAACACACCTTCATCCGCTTCAAACTAAATTGCAGAGATACCGTGGTGTTTCATAAAAAAAATAAACCGTCTTAAATGCACACACAAACTTGAACAGACAAGAAACTGAACAAGACCATCTTGATCACAAAGGTATTTTATTTCATTCAAAGAACATCGAATTCACAAAGAAAATGAACATTTTTTTTCATCCCTACCCGTTTTCGACAAATATCGTCCTCCATATTGTTTTGTCCAACCCTGTACACGTATATGACAGTGTGCACGGAATAAAGGAATTTTCCCTGAGAAAATCCCATTTTAAACAGTAGAAGTAAGAAAATTCCAGGTGTATATCCCTACGCACAACACATTGTGTCAGCAGGTTTAAACCTCCTCACAACTCCGGGAGCCACAGCAAATAAATCCTATATTATGAGTTAGAGTAAACTAAACCATTGTGTGTCTTGTCTGTTTTCTAGTTAGTTCACTTTATGTCTATGGGAGTCTAGGATGATGTTTATTTCGCTGAACTTGATTACTCTTTATTTAGGGGCCAACTCCGACCTGACGTTGGGTGTGAGGTTTCCTCACCGTTCATTGAAGATCTTATGGTGGCTTTGAGTTGTTATTACTCCCCTTTAGGTCGTTGTCTCTTTGACACATTCCCCGTTTCCCTTCTTTTTCCTATTATATACAATCCAAGCGTGACGATCGGAGATCACTAATTGAAATACCGAAGTTACTGTGAATATATATAGATAAAATTTTTAATTATGTTCTATAAATCGGTAGTACGTTCGGACTTGGATGTTTCGAACACTCATTTTGCAAGCGTACTTTCTTTCCGTTGTGCAGAATTTCCGGGTATATAAACAATCTTTTGTATTTCTACCTTGATGTTTATTCCGTCACGGTCATTACTCCATTGTGATTGGTCAATTAGATGTTGTGGGTATTCTACCCTAGTGCATTTTATCCAGAAGGAAGGAATACACTACCGGACTGAATCCACTGTTACAATTTCACTAACCAAGGTACAAAACATAGAGTGAAAAGCAGAAAAATGTAGACTTTGTGGTCATATGATATTCTTTGCTGAAAGTTTAATCGATTTCACTTGTGTTATATAATCGTAAATTGTGATTTGAACAATTTGATTAATTAGACAACGGTGTTACTTTACAAAGACAAGGTACTAAAGAAAAACTTGCTTATAAGTAAGTGAGAACCGAACCGTCAGTCAAAGAACGAACAATCTATGGACAAAGACAACATGGGAACCACTAAGAAACAAAGACACCACTTGAGAACGGAACAAAAAGAAAAATGAAGACACAATTACAGATGTACAACACGGACCCAATACAAACCATAGGTGAGATCAGGTGTACCGGTAGAATAAGCATCTCCTGCTTCTTATAAGACACCCGCCGTGTTGAACATGTCAACTCCTGTAGTAAAGTCAAATCCGATAGAGTAAGAACAAACTTTAGTTGTAGAGGGAAAGATCTGTTGTCATCTGGGAACAAGATATCCCGTAACGATCGACAAGATCGTGATGTCGGCCGTAAAACTTCTGTAGTGATGACTTTAAGTTTTTGGTAACGTACCCTTGTTTAAGTAGTCTATTTGTAAGCAACTGGGCTCTATCAAGGAAGTCGCTGTATCGACCACAAGCCCTTGAATAGCGAATGAGTTGTGAGATGTAAACTCCATATGCTGGTGCTTTTGGAATGTTGCCACAAAGAAAAGGAAAGTTTACTATTGGAAAAGTGAAGTCATCGCGTTTGTCATACGACCTAGTTCGTAATGTACCTCTGTTGTCAATTTCAAGATGAAAGTCATGGAACGAGGCCGATGGGGAAGTATCTGTAGTATCCTTAATTTCAAGCTCTTTTAAATAAATGAGATGAAGAAAATCACCAAAGCGGGGGTTGTTTAGTGATGAAATATCATCTATATAACGGAAGCTGAAAATAAAGGACTGTCTTTATTTTGAAGAAGCCCTTCAATGTATGCTGCCTCATAAGAGTGGAGAAACAGATCGGCTAAAAGAGGTGCACAGTTTATGCCTATTGGAATTCCGATGGTCTGTTGAAAATTATTTCGCTTTGATTGAATGTTGTTCAAACCTTCAATTGGCTATAATGGTACACAAACTGTGATTGTTGCTCCTATTATGGCATATGAGCAATAATATAGCTCTTTATTATATAGATTGCAGTGAAAGATTGAAATTTCTCAGTGAATTAAAAGTGATAATTAACTGTGAAATTATTTTCCATAATTTCACTCTAGGAAGTGACGTCACAATAGACGTTGTCAACGTCGTTGTTAAGTAAACGTCTCAGCGGATTAACATCGAAAACGTAGTTCATGAAAAGAATCTTAAATTAAACCATTAAATATGCAAGAACTGATCTATATAATAAAAACAATAACTAATCCTAGATTCTGATTATCGAAAATATTCAACTCATGATCGAAAAACGCTGTAATTCACTCATGCGCTGCGCGCATTCGTGAATTGCTGCGTTATTCGATCATTCGTTGAATATTTTGCGATAATCAGAATCTCGGATTAGTTATAGTATAAATATCATTAGAATGATCACTCCATGTTTTAAATCTTGAAGTCTAGTGAGTTTCGTTTCAAAAGATAACCGAGTACTCGAGTATACTCGAGTATTGAATCCGAGTACCGAGTAGCATTTTTCCTACATTTTGACATCCCTACAGGAAAAATATCAGTACAGTAGCTGGTATTCAAAACGTTTTACAGTGGAAAAAATGCTTTTTCATTTACTTTATATTTCTATTATTCAAAACTGTCTTCTAAACAAATTAAGTTTAGTATCCATCCTACGAAATAACAGAAAAACCAGGCAGATTTTCTTGATCAATTCTTCTTATTAAAACACAACATCTCTATACATATAGAAGGGCTTGATACCCTTTATCACGTGACAAGTGTTGGGAAAACCGGAAAACATATGGAGCAACTGTATCTGCTAAAGGAGTGACTAGGAACAGAGAGAGAGAGAGAGAGCAAGGAACTCTATCACGAAATGACTTTAAAACAATTTATCCCTCTGTAAACCGTTTTGGCCTTACTCTTTTAGTTAGAGAATCTATCAAATAAGACGATAATTGTACATTTTTCGGAATTTACCTCTTTGTAAAAACATCTTAGCTTTATTCAAACTGATATTCAAAGTAATATTGTTATTATGCTTTACCCTGTATCGTATTAAAAGTAGCAAAAGTCTGATTCATGGGGTTATTTTATTCACGGTTGTTGGCTCTACTTTTGTCAGACTTTCACTCCATTTTTCATCAGAATAAGAGCTTATTCGATACCACATGCAGCTTTTACTTTGCAAGATCAATGGGTGATTATATATAAAATCACATGCTCTGGTACTTTAAGTATCCATGTGTTTTGGCAGTGTTATCTTGAAAGGTCTGAACATTTTGTCCTAAGAAAAATGCATTTTAAACCCGTTTTAATACATTGGTAAATGAATACCAAAAGCAAAAGTGAGAATGGTTAAATCCTGCGATAAAAAATTCCAACAATCACGGTAATTTATGTTCAACACAAATTGAGACATTATAAACACAAACCAATCTAGATTTTCAATTGTAAGCAAATGCCGGTGTCATTCAAGACAACAACTTCGGAAATTCCATCCCATTTGCAGTCTCAAAATCTATATAAAAATCAATTTTCATCGAAATCGGACAAATTTGAATTTTTTTCGTAGTCAAGTTGTTTTTTCTAAATTGTTTTCGCATAAATCCTTACTCCTATATCACAGAGGATTTAACAAATATGAAAGAATTCTACAAATCACTTTCTTACATATTTAATTTTCAGTTTAAGAACACAAAATGGCGTCCTTTTTGAAAATTTCAAACGCATTGTGAATAATTTCACATGGTGTAATAGCTCTGTGCAAAGTTTGAATTTGCTTCATTCATCCATTTCAAAATAAAAAAAACATGTAGAAAAAGAAGAATCAGAAGAACAATAACATATCACCCGACTTTGTCATAGGGCCATCAAAATTAAAACACAAGCAGCGTTAACCTACAAAAACTGGAGGTATTATCAAATACACTTGTAGGGTAATATAAACACATGTAGGGGAAATTAAACTATTTAAGGAATTAGACAACAAAATTGTTATGAATGTAAATTGGACATAAACATCATATTCTTTTTAAATGTGTCAAAGGGCGGCTTTGTATTTTCAGCCTTTTATCATTTTTATTGATGTTCGCATTCGTAGCAACGTCATTTGATGTATGATGTCTTTACGTATGCCAATACGTCATTTAAACCACAAAATAAAAAAGAATAAAAAATAAAAACAGCAAACAAAACACAATTAACACAGGAATGTTGAATAGTTAGTAAAAAACAAAATACCGAAGTTAGTGTTAATCAATTTTTTGCATATAGTAAATGGTGTCAAATGTTAAACATAACATTTAGCCAGGCTACTGATTGAAGATGTTAATCCCACACAATCAAATGACTGTAATATACTGTACCTATTGGGAGATATGAATTATACTGATTACAAGCATTCAATTTTAATTTTCTAGTCAATGTCGTTTTTATCTTCTTCTTTATTTTTTTCTTTTTCCTATGTCGTGCTATTCAGCAGTTATATTGTAATTATTTGAACAATACACTTGCTATGAGGTATGAGCATGGTGACTACAAAATGAAGAACAACAATAAAAGCGTTGTTCCTTTGCTTGTATTTGCAATGTTTTTATAGAGATTTGGCTCATAAGCATCGTATTTACTCCATATCCTTTCATTCCTCATTTAATTTTAACTTGTAACTGGTTTATAATTAAAAAATCAGTATTTTATAATTTTTGGTGGTTTTTGTTGTAATTCAAGAGGTGACAAATGCTGTAAAAAGACATTAAACATTCTAACAGTAATATCCAGATACCATAAAAAGTCTTGGAATTAAAAAAAACATCATTCTAGTCGCTAGAAATAAAAGTAACCACGAAACGAAAGGAGAGGATGACTTGACTTTTTTATGTACGTTCCAAATATGTCTCTAAATAATAATAAAATTACTAGCAACACCATCAAAGTTAATAAAATAAAGGTCGTTGCAATTAAGCAAAGTGGAATTACGAAAGGATGGCTCTGCATAGTTCTTGTGTAATTCCAAGGACGTATACTTCCTTGTGTAATTCCAAAACTTATAATCAAGCATTTTTAGTACGAATATTGAACAGCTTATAAAATACCACTATATAGGTAAAAAACACATAGCTGTTGGTTGTTTTAACCACATTAGCTATGTCAGGGTGACAGGAAACTAACATATAACACCTTAGGTAATCATAGTACAAATTGGTGATAGATAAAAACAAAATAAATATATAATGAATGACCCTCTACATCAAATGATATATCACACATCTTGAATATATGATAATTATCACAGTTTTATACTATAATGATGAAGTATTCAGGTGTTTTGGAATATCAAGGACAATGTTTATCAAATTTGTTCTATCTGTCAGCCAAGGCTGTCCTGTTCCCGATTTGATGTATAATGAAATCCGTATTTCAAATGCAAGAGGATAACCCTGACTGAAACTTTTTGAATAAATTTGTATGAATTTTCGTTTTTGTGTTAATGATTTAAGAGTTTCGGGGATTCAAGGTATTTTTAGGCTAAGGGTAGAGAGCTTCGGTTTGATTTTCAACGCGTTTCTATATTGGAAATGTAGCTCTTTCACTCGTCAGAATAACATCGAAAAAAAATGTTAAAAGGGACGAAGTGAGAATTCTATCGCCTAAATATTCGATTGAATTCCTTTTCACTAAATTTCATTTTTTTTTCATTCCTCTGAAAAGTAAAGAAATATACCTTCCTAAAGTTTCTTACTTAAATCAGTTGATCCGTCGAAAGGAAAATAGGTAGGTCCAATTTGTAAATCAAATTATTAAAGGTTAAACCGTAGATAAAGTGTGTTATTCTAAAAAGCTAGAAAAGGCTATTTCGTGGTACCTTGGGATTAAAAATTCAAAACTGAATTATGAAGGATGTCGCTTGTATCTTGTTAAACTTCCAACCCGGGGTTATACAACCTGGATCGCACTTTTAGGACTTTTAATATCAACTACAATGTATTTTAGTATTTTTAAATTTTGTACATTTGGCGTATACAATCTTTTTTATTTTCATTTGATATTATCTTCCTACAAATTCTCTTTTGCAAAATAGAAAAACTGAAAGCTACGACAAAACCAACTTAGAAATATCATAAAGGTCTTAACATCTGCAAAAAGGAGGATAATCTGTATATGAATTAAAATCTTACCTGTATCCATTATAAAATCTGGTTATAATTTTCTCTTCTGTGGGTGGTATAAGGTAAGGCATCTTTCTTGTAAATAAAGTTTTTTGTCAACAATGTTTCAATATATTTCACAATTGGTTACATAACGGTCATTACTGGAATATTAAGGAACTTATCAGAAATGATTGAATGGTTACGACCCTGACATGAGTAATGGAACAATAACATCATATAATTACTCCACACTTGTGATTTTTAATTCTTTTGTTTACTATAAATCATTTATTATCATAATAAATTTATTTGTGCAAATACACAATCTAAACATTGTTTAGTTAATCATAAACTCTTGTAAAATGTTCTAGTACAATAATACATTTGACGTAGTAGATTACCTCAGCATTTTCCCTTAAATAATTACATGAAAATTAATCTGAACAAATGCAATTTTTTGCTGTTTAAACTTTGACTAAAACGTTTAGTTATACATTATGTAATTTATGCATTTAACTGTATTTATAACAGACCCTTTACTTTATGTGAACCTTATATATATGTTACAGTACAAATTGGAATCCAGTAGGATCCAGAATTCTCCTAGTACAAATTGGAATTCTAATTTCTACTTGGACAAATTGTACTGGATTTAATCCAGTACAAATTGGAATTCCACTTTCTACTGGGACAAATTAGAATTCTGATGTGTACTGGATTTAATCTAGTATAAATTGGAATTCCAATTTCGCCTAGGAGAAATTGCGATATCCTAATTTATACTAGTAGGATTCTGGATTCTACTAACTTAAATCAATAGAAACAGTTGTAGAGAAGTAAAACATGATTAATAATATGTTATTTCCACTGTTTTGGTGATCATTTAATTAAAAGATTGATTTAGAAAGAATAAGATTAATTGTCTAATTTAAGATGTAAATGTTTTGCCTCGAACTCTTGAATCTTTGAGTACAGTTCAAACTTTTGATTACTGGTTTTCATAAGTTAACTTTTAATGGAAGAAAAAATTGAGGTATTTTACCAAAAATATTTTTGGAATTCTGGTTAGTACTGAATTAAATCCAGTACAAATCGGAATTCTAATTTGTCCCAGAAGAAATTAGAATTTCAATTTAAACTAGGAGGATTCTGGATCCTACTGGATTCCAATTTGTACTGTAACATGAAACTTCTGTATGTGTAACAGTACAAATTGGAATCCAGTAGGATCCAGAATCCTCCAAGTACACATTGGAATTCTAAGTTCCACTGGGACCAATTAGAATTCTGGTTTGTACTGGATTTAATCCAGTACAAATTGGAATTCCAATTTGTACTGGGACAAATAATAATTCTGATCTGTACAGAAATTAATCCAGTATAAAATGGAATTCCAATTTCTCCTAGGAGAAATTGAGATATCCTAATTTATACTAGTAGAATTCTGGAACCTACTAACTTAAATCAATAGAAACTGTGGTAGAGAAGGAAAACATTATTAGTAATATCTCCCTTCCACTGTTTTGGTGATCGCATTTTTCGGTTAAGGATTTCCAAATGTTTTGATTTGATCTGCACCGAAGAAACATATGTTGTCGAAATGCGCATATGCAGAAACTGAATTCACAGTAATTTTGGTATTTTGTTATTCATTAATTGGCTCATTGCATCAAACAACGGCAGTAGAATATCGAAGGAACAAAGGATGTGATGATTACAAAAATCGAAGTCCAAAGACATGGCAAAAACGGCAACAGAGAAAAACAAAGACAAACAAAGGACGTGAGACAGCCACATTAGACGGAAATAAAAATGACGACATTAAGAACTAAGGCACTCATAGTGTGAACTCCATGAAAACCGGGAGTGACATCAGGTGCTCCGGAAGGGTAAGCATGTCCTGCTCCACTAGTGGCACCCGTCACACTATCAGTGAGTCAATCCGGGGTAGAGTCAAAACCGGGGATGTCAAATCCGTGAAGACGTGAAATCTAGCTGAAAATGTCTGTTTTCATTTGGGACACTGACACGTCATATCTGTCAATGATGTCATGGTAACGGCCATAGAATTTCTGAAGGGATGAAACTAACAAAGGCTGAACAAATCCCTGACTAAGCAGCTTTTGGGACAGTGTTTTGGCTCTATTCAAAAAGTCATTGTATACACTACATGCCCGACAGTAACGAATCAACTGTGAAATGTACACTCCATATGCTGGAGAGGTAGGTATATTGCTGCTCAGAAAGGGAAAGTTCACAATTTGGAAGTTAAAGTCATCACGTTTTTCATATAGCTTAGACTTCAAACGTCCATCTTCGTCAATGTATATCAAAAGATCTAAGTATGAAGCTGAAGTAGGTGTATCAGTAGTCTCTTTAATTTCAAGCTCATTGGGATAGATCTGGTGTAAATACTCCTTGAATTTTGGATTATAAAGAGAAAGTACATTGTCTATTTAGCGGAAGCTGAAATTAAAGGGCTGAGCTAAATGCTTTTGTTTTTTTTTCTGTGTTAGCCCTTGTAAAAACTTGGCCTCGTACAAGAAAGAAAGAGATCAGCTAAAAGTGGCGCGCAGTTAGTACCCATGGGAATCCCAATTGTCTGCTGAAAAACGCGGCCTCCAAATTCGACAAAAATATTGTTTAATTAAAAATTCCAACATCTTGAGCAAGTCATTCTCTGTGTACATCTTGTTTGACTCTTAACAAAATACGTTTTGTCTTTTACTACTACTAAATAAGTGTATCTGCATTCTCCGTTTTAGTGCAGAAACATTGATGTATCAAATCAAAAATTACTGTTTTCAATTTATTGTGTGGCGTGGTAGTATAAAGAGTAGAAAATCAAAAGTTTGTATGCTATGGCAATGGGTGAGACTGCTAGAGGCTAGCTGTTCAATGAGATCTTTAGAATTTTTTAGAATCCACATCTGATTGACGCCGCTCGTGGAGTAGACCTTATCACAGTAAGCTTTCAGACCATCTCTGACTGCGGTCAATAAAGTAGTAAGGAGCTCGGAAAGTGGCTTAGTGGTGCATCTGGAAGATCCCGTAATGAATCTCTGTTTGTATGGGTTCTTATTAAGTTTAGGGACCCAGTATATGTAGGGGACCTGATTGTTTTCATCATCCGCTTTGATGTCAAAGGATGCTAAATGCTAAAACAGAGTTGTGATTTTCAAATATCTCCTCCCTTGATAGTGTAGTGGGAGTATAATTTGGGTTTCCTGATGAACTATCAAGTCCCATCTCCTTTACCAGACAGTCAAGATGGTGTTTCTTACACACGAACAGTATGTTGTTGGAAGCTTTGTCTGCAGGGACAATGACGTAATTTTCAGGGAGGTTGTCTAGGGTTTTTCTAAAGAGGGGATCTTCAAAAATACTGGGATTTCTGGATTTCATTGATGTTTTCAGACAACGAATACGATTCACTATTAACGACTTAATGGACCTGATCCAGTCGGACAGCGTCACGACATCTTCTTTCTCTTTCTTTGCCCACTTTCTCGCATAGTCCTCAACTGCATCCATCAAAATTTTGAAGTTGTACTTACAGTTGATATGCTGGGGTTCACGGAATTTTGGACCTTTTGAAAAGACCTCTCGTAGTTTGACATTGTATATAATATCTAGGTCACCGGTTATCACGTGTCCAGCCGGACTGTAATTGAAGGCGGAAGTGGAGCAAGTGCAATCGGTGGTTTGGCTTTGAAGTCGTCAATTTTGAAATCACGCAATACCCGTTTGTAATTGAAAATGGTAGTTGCAATGGGTTTAGTGTAGGAATATGAAATTAGTGGAATAGATTGATTTATGAAGTAAGGTGGAATGTTTGATGTCACTGTTTTACTGTGTAGAATGTTGGCGAGATTTATGGCGTCCAAGCCTTTATTGGCGAATTGAATTTTGAGAAATGCCCGGTTATCAGGTTCGTTGGCTGATTCGCGGATACGTTTGAACAGTCTATGATTTGATATATCTAAAACAATTGTTGTTAATTTATATTCCAGGGAATGCCAATCAGTCACTGATGATGCGAAGCATGTTTTGTAGAAAGAATTAAGCTTTGAAAGGGGCAAAGGATACAATTTGGTACGAATGCGATGAACACCTAGTGGAATAGTCATAAATGGAAGAAGACCATCTATTGAAATGCCATGCAGACGCGGGGCAGTTTAATGTCTGTGTCCATGACTACGTGGTCTGCGTTGGCTTCCATTCAATATATCCATCACATTCACCGAATTACATCCTGGACTTGACAGATTTCCTACATTTTTTATGTTATCATTACAATCATAGGGTATTGCTGTACCTAACTCCCTCTCTTTGTAGACGGTAAGGTGTACTTAGTGTAGGGTTGTTTGTCTTATGGTAAATTTTTTCAATAATCCTGACTTTCATGTTGACAATTGAATGGTCAGGTTGGTTGAAATGTGCGTAATCATGTCGGGTCTTATTGTCCTTGACTTCGTATCTATGTCCGTATATACGCTTGTTCAACCTGTCTTTTGTTTCCCATACATATATCAACCCACAAAGAGAGCACTCTAAGCCATAAATAAGATTTCTGGAAGAGCAATTCAGATCGTCGTAAGCTCTCGTTGAATAAGACTTGTTGGTAAGGTTGCTTGTAAAATTTGAGTCAGTAATAAGAATGTTACATGTTTTGCAATTTTTCACGCGGCATGATGAAATTTTGCCTTGCGATTGCTGATTGGGAAAATTTAAAATATCATTTAATATTACAGAACAAGGTTTAATGTTGGGAGCAGAATCAAATGAATTATTAGAAGAAAATGTGTGATCTGAGAATTGCTCCTGAGAATCAGTCGAAGTTGATAATGTACGACTCGGGACACCTAGTTGTCCCAATGAACCCGTGTCCATAACTTCATCGGTAAGGGACCTTTTCAACCCGGGAGACATCCCAGCCGGTATGCGTTCCTTTTGATTCTTTATTCTCATGGCAAAAGAAAACTTAAGCTACTGAGCGGATGATATCTTCGGGGACGAACCGTCCATTAGCAGAGATACCGGCCCAGTGGTATGAAACAACGGTAGTAGAATACCGAAGGAACAAAGGAAGTGATGATTACAAAAATCGAAGTCCAAAGAAGTCCATAAACAGACGTTTTGCTTCGAACTCTTAAACCTTTGTGCACAGTTCAAACTTTTGGTTACTAGTTTTCATCAGTTAACTTTAAACATGGAAAATACATGGAAGTATTTTACCAAAAAAAAAAAATTTGAATGTGAATTTGTTTTCTAAAGATGACATATTTAAAAACTATATTTTCTTATACTGGTCTTTTCTGTTTCCCTGGTTTAAAAGCAGAAGATCCTGTTACTCTACCTGAAATTTCACACACTGCCATATTAAACAATCGTTCATTGGAAGATGGCAGTATATAAGCTATGTAAATACTCTGGCAAATGCTATACCATATGATGCCCTTGTGATAAATTGGATATTCCATGCTTCCCCAAATTTTACAGAGTTCCACCAGTTGTTACAACGATGAACAATTTTATTATTTTCTTATATTTTTAAACTCCTGTAATTTGTTAAATTGTGGTAACATGAACTTGTATATTTCTTACAGTTGTCAGTAAATTGAAGAATTGACTGTACGTATTGACCTCGGCTAAAAATAGATCTCAGGTAATTACATAATGAAGGATAAAACAAGAATTGATATCATGAATTGACTTAATGAATTGACTTAACGTATTGACCCCGCACTAATAATAGATCTTAACGTTTTTTTTCAATAAAACTGAAAAATTTCTTTGATATGATTAACTTGTTTATTTCTAATATACAAAACAGACATATTCTTTGTTCCATTACATGTACTAGAAAAGTAAATACAGATACAAATAATAACCAACAACAATCAACACACATCATATAAAATTTTGATTAGATAATGTATATCTCTATGAAAATCTGAAAAATTTGGAAATAATAAAACTATAGTAGCCTTTTAAATTCGGTCAATGGAGAAATGTATTGACATGAGAAAGGTATATTGACCCTCGGACTACGCCCTCGGTCAATATACCTTTCTCGTGTCAATACACTTCTGCATTGACCGAATTAATAGGCTTTAATTGTATAATATTAGAATTGTCGTTTGTCATTCTATTGTTTTACTTTTTTTTAATTAACTAAAACGTTGTTAAATACATAATCTTATAACAAAATCGAAAACTTTTTTCAGCTTTTGAATGTCAGTAATATCCAGATTCCTCTGAACAAAATATCCAGTATTATTCTTGATCATGCTAGAAATTCAGTAACCTACTAGTATAAATCAGGATATCGCAATTTCTCCTAGGAGAAATTGGAATTCCAATTTGTACTAGATTAAATCCAGTACAAACTTTAATTCTTATTTGTCCTGTTAGAAATGGGAAGTCCCATTTGTACTGAATTAAGTCCAGTACAATTCGGAATTCTAAGTTGTCCCATTAGAAATTGTACTGGGAGGATTCCGGATCCTACTGGATTTCAATTCGTACTGTAACATATACTTTAAAATGAAAGAAAGGCAGAATCTATAATTACAGTAATGAGCTTTGTATTGTGCAGATCTAAATATACTAATTGTAAAAAGAGACTGTACACTGATTTGAAATTTTATAAGAATTTAAATACAAAATCACAGTTAACCAAAACAAATTTCTTTAGCATCTTCTCTTCAACCAAATGATCCTTTAAAATTTTTGCAGGGAAAATAACGATGCAAAGTCCAATGCCAACTAACATTGGCAATAATTGAATAAACAAAGTCACTGGCCAATACAGCCACCAGTTTTTAAAAAAAGGCAAATGGGAATCTTTTCAAAGATTACAGGCATCTGTAAACCCACTTCCGGTTAGACAACACACAGAATAGGGCAATGCAAAATTTACGCCCTTCAAGTGCAATAAATTGGCATTTGGTGAAAATTTAACAGAAAAATTCGGCACATTTACATTTGATTTTTTTTCCCAAGTTGTCAGCAAAAGTGCTTGAAACATGTGTTAAGGGCATACGACACAGTTCCGATCTACATTGAAAAACTTTTTGAAAATTTGAGTATTGCACAATTTTGATACGTTCTTTCCATATATGCAAAATTATATATACCTTATCGGACTAATTTTCAAGACATTAAGCGTCGAAATTCTGTATAATTTGGGCTAAAATTGCCAGTTTTGAAAATATTTGGGCCAAACTCGCATCGGTGTATTCCTTTTTAGTATTATTATTTGCATACATTGCCACGTATTTTTTCGTTTCTGCAGATTTATCTTTAAGACTTACACTATAAAATGAGATTAAAAATAATTTCTTCCTTTCTATATATATATTTCTTATTTTTTGTTGCTTATTTCAATTGTTAAGTTCCAAAACCTTAAAATTCTTAGGTTTTGAAAAAAAATTGTCATATTGATTTTTCCCTGAATTTCATATACCTGTGAGAGCTTCCACCAAGGAATTCAAATGTGGAAAAAAATATGAGGTTAACATGCTTTTTTTCCAAGATAAAGCTGAAAAAAAAATCTTTAAATCAATTTTTACGTCCATTTTCTCTGGAAAGCGTCATTGACGTTATTCCATGTAATGTCTTTCAATGTTGCTGCTCAAGAAATAAACGCCAAGGACAAATAATTGCAGATTTCTGCTGTACATGTTACGGATTAAAATTATTATTCATAATACCAGAGGCGGATTTAAACGGGGAAGGAGGGCGTTTGCACTCCACCGCCCGAAATAAGAAAAAACGGGATTTTTTTTTTTTTTGGGGGGGGGGTAAAATCGAGATTCGCTCCCTGAATACATGAGGTTTTTATAGTTTTAGTTCGTTTGTGAATTATTTTAAGAAAACGTATGTCGTAATTTTTATACAATGTTTTATACATGTATAACATTTTCAATAAATACATAGTCAGATCAGTAAGGGGTCTTTGATTAGAATCCCATTTTCCCGAATTTCTTTCTATTAATTTTGTGCAGAACATAGATGAAAATTAGTATTTCACAGTGATTGGTTATTCAGATTACACAGTTATTGCTAAGCCCTTAAATAATGTAAAATCTATTGATTCTGAGTTTGTGGTTAATGAGTTTTATTAACAGCAGAGAAAAGTTGCAATATTTTTCTTAACTCTATTTGTTTATGAAATAGCTAATGGTCCATGTTCCTTCAACTACTCAAATTGCCTATGGGCGGGGGTATCTTTAGCTGATTTTGGCTTTACATTTAAATCATATTGATTTGTTCTCTATCAGTTTTTAAACATTTTTGGGTGTTTGGCTTCCAAACGTTTGGATTTTATCTGCACTGAAGAGACATAAGTTGTCGAAATGCACATATGCAAAATTCACAGTAAGTTAAGTATTTAGTTATTTGTGATCAGCAGATCACTTGTTTCTAGTTTATTTTTGTATGTGTGTGTGTGTGTCTTGATTTTTCTTTTCTGCGCCGAGCTCATGTTGTGTTTTTCCAATGTTGCCATTCTCCTTGGATTGTTCATTTTAGACTAACGGTACGCTTCTCACTTACTTTGTGCATAGTATGCACATTATTTCGGCAGCGAAAGTAAACAAATGCTCCATTTATTTCCTTTCATGGCCATAAAATATGAAAACAATGGAGCATGAAATTATCTCTACAGGAAATGTCACGTGCTTCCAGACCATAAAATATGGGAAAGAAAACAAATGGGGCACAAAATGTTGCAAAATGAAACAAACGTTTCGCTAAGGAGTCGGCTTAAGGCAGAGATAGCCATAAAATTATTCTTGATTCAAGCAGCCTTTCCTTAACCTACAGTTCGAATCCTTGTCATGCATTATACAAATGACAGCTAAACATATAGCGTGGGATGTTTTAAAGATAGATTGGATAATTTCATAGTACATATACATTTTACTCAAGTAAGGCCCTGACCTAAATTGATTTTCCCTTCCTGTAGGAAGTCTATCTGGATCGGCTGTTATATGTCACCATTTGAGAAGATATCAAAATGTCATTATCTGGCGTCAATATGTGTTCAACTATTTTTTAATAGATTTTGCATAATTTTTCCGAAAATTTGCAGGAAAAAAGACTAACTTCTTTTAAAAATTTTAGCATCGTTTTGACTTCATATTTATATGTTTTGACATAGTCAATAATGCTACAAATTAACCTAAATCAAAATTATATCTGAAATACACTTATTTTCACTGAAAGTTTATATTGCATATAAAGTGAAAATGAGCAAAATCTCTGACATCATATTCCGTTTGGTCCTTACTATAAACAAAATGCCCTTGGATGAAGGTGTTAGGGTAGATTAACACACGAGGTAAAAATTATCGCCCGAGACAACGTCGAGGGTGATAATTTTTCACCGAGTGTGTTAATCGAAATAACGCCTTCATCCAAGGGCATTATGATTTTTATTATACTGAATGATTGATGTACACAGTACGTCCTCGATGTACGTTATGTTTAAAAATAATAACAATATTTTTATTTATGCAACATCAAAAACATGTAAACAAATAATCAGTACTGTTTTACTATTGTATCGAACTGTGGCATGCAATTAAATTTGTGACAAGGTCCTTTTTCATATGATAAGGTCACTTTTATTTTACAATTGATTACATTTATAACTAGAACGGCTTTAATTATTGTTGTCAACTACAAAAGTGACGAGAAAATAAGAATCTGTATACATCGATGACGTCATCGATCGGAGCGGGTGTTAATTTAGACATTAACACATGTTGCTAACGATTAACACATGTGGCTAAGGATGGGCGTGGCTAATGAGACGTTACTGAAAATTAACAAATGCCGGTTATCCAATGAAATAACCGGATAATGAAAGAAATTTGCATAAAGTATAATAAAGAGAATTATCACAGTTAAATCCTTGACGTGTTCGTTGAGACTGACACAAATTTTCAACAAAATTTGATTTATACACTGCTATAATAAAATGTCAAATCAAAGTCTTTGAACGTAATTATCTATGGCAAGCGCGAACCACAAAAAATAGAAAAACCCAATTTAAGTTACTTAAACCTTGTTTTTCTCTACTTAAATTCAATTTAAGTTACTTAATTCGAATTAACGCTACTTAAGAAGATTAAGCACTTAAATAGAGATATTTGCTGTTAATGTAAGAAAAACGAATTAAGTAGAGAAAATGGCAATTAAATTATAATTAAGTGCGCCCGAACAACATAAATTGAGTTTAATTCACATTAAGTTACTAAAATTGAATTTAAGTAGAGAAAAACTAAGTTTTAGTAACTTAAATTGTTTTGTGGTTCGCGCGCGCATAACTCTACTTAAGTAGAATCTTCCACTAAATTAGAGTTAATATCCCAAGTCCTGTTTGAGACAATCGTTTTGATTGGCCGACTGTTGTGTCTGTGGCTACCATGTTGACCGTGTACCGAAAATTCAATTTATATAAAATAAAATACAGTTTTAACAGTCGATGTTTCTAAGTAAAAATTCATTATTTTGTTTTTGTTTATCTTTGTTCTTTGTCTTTTTTTTTCAAAGCAATTCGTGGATGTCGAGATTCAATAATTACATTAATTTATATTCTTAATAAGTAATATTTGAGAAAAAATTAGTCTGCAATTGAATGTCAAATTCAAATTCTTTATTGTCATGAAACATATAATGTTTGTGACAAACAATAAACAATAGGCATAACAAACATATCAACAAGTTAATCAACCTAAGTCCCCTGACCTCAGTTTCATAGACTGTTTTAAAAAGGAACCTATATTTTTTACGTGTTGGGAGGAAGCTGGGTTTAATAAGTTTTGGATTTTTTGTTTGTCTGTCAAGTTAAAGAAATTTGGATCACTGTCTTTAATATTTTTATACAATATTTGTCTTAAAGTATTATTTCTATTACAAAACAAAAGAAAATGTTTTTCATCTTCAATTGCGTTGCATGTTTTGCACAGACGCTGTTCTCTTGGAGTTCTATAATAACGACCCTTTTCAATTTCTAGAGAATGATCGCTTATTCTAAATATAGTTATGAGTTTTCGAAATTCAAAATATAGTATTCCTTGTCTAAAGAAAATTTTAAATTTTTGAATAGAAAAAGTTTGTTATTTTCATTAAGCATATTTAATTTTCTTTCGAATATAGAACTGTAATAGTCTGAGAAACTAATTTTTATTTTTGGTTTTATTTTTCTTACATCTGCTGCATTTGAAACGGTTTCTATTTCATTTATTAAATCTAGCATATCCTTTTCGAAAGAGTTCCATATGTTGCAAATAACATGAATTTCGGGGGGAAATTTGAAGAGTAGGATAGGATTTTTAGTCAGGAATTTAATTCTCATGCAAAAACAACAATTTTTTTTTGCTATTATACTATATCATATCCTTTCGAACGCGTTCGCTGGTATATCACACACCTGAACAGGTAAATTTGGTCGACAAGATCGGAATAGGGATAATTAATAAGGGTCATAAAAATGTCATTTTCAATTCACTCGTTCAATTGTTAATTAAGGTATTTTGATAGACCCTTTTGAACGAAATTCTGGAATGTTTACCATTTCACAGGGTATTATTTTTTCATAGATATTTATTGTGTATATCTATATAATTAGCGTTACACACATGGCATTATTGACACTTTTGTAAACCACGCAAGATCTTTAAAAAAAGCAATCGACAGAAAAAATATGAAAATCTTTAAGATTATTAGGCATTTCATAGATCCAAATTCGGATGGAAAATAAAAAAAAATACAAAAGATAAAAAAATCTTTTACATTCATTCCTAAATCTAAAACAAACCTTTCAACCAATCAAAATGGTTGTTTCAAACAGTACTACGGCTATTAACTCTAATTTAGTGGAAATCTCTACTTAAGTAGAGTTAATGCACGCGCGAACCACAAAAAAATTGAAACTAGCGTTAACAGCGCGGGAACAACAAAAAATACTTAAACTCATTTTAAGTAGCGTTAATTCGAATTTAGTAACTTAAATTGAATTTAAGTTGAGAAAAACTAAGTTTTAGTAACTTAAATTGAGTTTTTCTATTTTTTGTGGTTCGCGCTTTCCATAATTATCATACATGAATTATCAGATACAACTTTGCTTGAACATTATAATACATTCTGGCTTGGTATTTATTCGTTAACTCCAAGAAAGTTTGGTCTCATATATATCCAAACTAATATTATATATATATATATATAACATCTTCAAGTTTATAATAGCGTGCAATGGATGTTTTGGTTCTTGTCGTTATATCATTTTATTTGTTGCCTTAATATTTTTCCGTTTTGAAGGGCCTCTTTTTCAGTATGTTTTCCCTTTCCATGACACCACTTTTCCACTTCACAGTTTTACAAAACAGCCTTTAATAGCCGAATAGTTGAAATTTATTATAAACAGGAGAATTTCTTTAAACATTAGGGGATTTTCCTTTTCTCGTACTTAAATAAAACTTTCAGTCTCTACAGATTACAGATAAACATTGAAAGGATATAGAGTAAGTGAAGTCTCTACAAGGACACGGTATACAATCAATAGAACACTGCTGATATTGTTGATCTTCATCTAGAAATCACTACGAAGCACTCAACAATGAGATATGTTCATACCTCTTAGACGGTTCAGGACGGTTTCCAGCACCGGTTTCGAGCGGAATTCATTGATAGATGTCGTGCAACTCTAGATCAATGTTTTATTTACCCCATGGATGCGGGATCGTCAACAAACATAAAAGTAAATGGGAAAGTGTTATTGCAATAGCTGTCATCCATGCCTGACGAATAACAAATTATCCAAGTTACTGTAATTTAGTTTCTGCATATGCTCATTTCGACAACTAATGTCTCTTCAGTGCACTGATAAAATCTAAACATTTAGAAGACCATAAACTCAAAGATATTTAAATACTGATAGAGAACAACAAACAAATATGATCTAAATGGAAATTAAAATCAGCTAAGGACAGAGTTTTGTGGGAGGGAGATACTCCTTAGTTTTCAACAAAATTTACCAAAAAATAGATATTTCAAGTTTTCAAATAAATCGACTTTCGATTCAGCACCGAATTACTGACCACTGGGCTTTGGAATACCCTCTGGGACTAACAGTCAACAAGCAGCAAAGACTAATAGACGACAATATGACAATAAACATAGATATCTTAATCAGGATATCAATTAATTTCAGTCAGTGTCATTATATACTTGTGCCTGTTTACAAAGACAAATTCAGAAATACAGTTAATTTGAATTCTTCATATCACAATTTCGACATCTTCTGCATTTTCAGTGCCAAATAATTTGAAATAAAAAAATAAACAATACAAAATATCAAAACATCTAAAAGATCTGTCAGCGCACAGATTACCAAAGACCCAAAGGTAACACCAAAATCAGATAAGGACGAGCCTTTGTCTGACGGAGATACTTGTTAATTTTGTCGGATTTCTTAATTTTAGATTTTGTAACTTTTTAAGAGATATTTACCGAAATGACCATCTGCAGTATAAAAATTTACTTCTAATTTGGTTATGTGCAATTTAACTCCAACATGTTTGATGGTTCTGGTAGTAAACTGTTTGATCACGACGATGATATCACCAGCCGCGTCAACCAGTACCTCTGTTCTGGCCCGCACACTGAATGATCCGAAATATGTGTTGTATGAGCGTGACGTCATCAAACATTGTCGGGGTTTCCATGCCATCACGAATGAAAATACGTCATTATTGCACTTTCCGAGCTTCTCTATAGAGAGTGAAAACGTTGAATACGTTACTACTAGTATATGTAGGGTTGTTTTTGTTTTATGATGAAAAATCAAAGGTGTATTTCCACCCTTTAAACTCCGTCCTCACCTTTTTGGCGTTTTCCGATCACTCTTCTAGCAATAAAAATATTTTGATTTTTTGTCTTCTATATGGTTTGATTCTATTTGTGCTGAAGTAATATTTTTTTATCTAAGCTGTCAAGGGGCCATCTGCACTACTAGAATTTATCTCAATGACAGAATTTCTTATTTCAAATGAACACAATAATGAATTATTTAAATTCAATTGTACATTAAGTCAACATAATTAGAATAATTACCACACTGGATGTCTGTCTCCACTATCCCTGTTTTCATTTATATCCGAAAAGACAATTCCCAGTTTAATGTCTTACGTTCTTTTGACATTTTAACAACCGACATTTTTATTAAATTTTTGTCTGAAACTACGATGACAAATTAAGCAGGAGTTGTTGTATATCACAAAACTTTATAAATATCTACAATAATAAAACTTTATACCTAACTGCAAGGAAGATGGAGTACTTGTGTTTCTCCGTCATAGTTTTAAAATTTATAGCTTAAAAGGGAAGTTGTTTACCACTCTTTCTAGCATGTTTTCCCCAAATAAGAACAGAACAGT